>JAVJIF010008998.1:0-222319 GCA_038442645.1 Agave tequilana | reverse complement strand
AAAAAAAACTTAAACTATTTTCCAAAAATTTTATCTAAACATGTTAACTCTAAATAGAAATTAAAAATCCTTTTTGAAGTCATGAACCAAATTTAAAATGTGTGTGTAGGTGGTAATCCCATAACTCTACTTCTAACATCTAGGTTTTGACAAAATATCTAAAATGAAAAATACAAATACAAATCTTCGTATTTTTCATAGTCTTGATCTTGACTTGTCTTTCTTCATCGTCTTGTTCTCGAGCTTTCTATTGTGCTTGGCTTGGGAATGCAATCTTTGGCGAACTCCAAACTTGTGAGTCTTAATTGTGGAGCCGTCAAATCAACCTATTTAACCTAAAATTCTTTTAAACAAAACTTGTTAAATATATAACTAGATATGGTTTGTTATCATCAAAATATCCATCAAGATATAGGGCTAATGGCCTTTGGGCCAACAATCTCCCCCTTTTTGATGATGACAAAACATATTTAGTTATCTCAAATATTTTGGGTAGAGACTTCAAGTGAAGCTCCCCCTCAACACATGCATATACTAGAAAACATACTCAGGCATAGATAAATGTGGCAAATGATAACAATCTAGTGATAATACACATGTCCATGCCAACAAATTCTCATGAAATAAAAAATGAAAACCATGTTTATAAAAGAAAGTGATACACATGATAACATAAACAAGTAGATGTCCACACCAAATACATGTCCAATCACAAAATATATAAGTCAAGTACATCAAAAAGTGTCTCTCAACAAATAACTCTCCCCCTTTTTGACATCATCAAATCAAGGGAGGTCACTCTCATCACTAGGCACCGCCAGCATCGTCGCCCTCATCGTCGCCATCATCTTCGCCGTCCTCTGATGACTCTCCACAGAAGCTGCCCTCCTCTGGATCAACGCCGATCACCTTTGCCGAGGTGGGGGAACAGAAGAAGGAGCTCTGGTAGGAAATGGAGGGCCGGTGGAGGGAAGGGGACGAGCAATGGAAGTGGGATCAGGAGAAAACATGTCGAATTTCGTAAAGAGCGCCTCAAATTGCGTATCCATGAATCTCATGGAGTCAGCAAAATAGGACATATTGTTACGAATTCCTCAGATCTGTGAGTTTATCTCCTCACGGGAAGCGGCCTCTTGTTGGAAACGGGCGTCCATCTCCGTACGAAAAGCTGCATCATGCTGCTCAATCCAGGTCTGGTGTGCCTCGAACTGAGAGCGAATCTCAGAAGAAATCATGGCCTGAACTCTGAAGGTAAGACAAGGCCAGGAGCAGAAGATATCCCTGGGGTCAAAGAAGACCCAGGTGCTGATGAAGATCCAGAATAATAGGAGGAGGAACAGGAGGTTGCACAGGAGCGTGACGACGCAACTGAGCTTCCATCCTCTTCAGGAGAATGCCGTTAATGTCTATTTGAGGATCATCAGAAGTCTCAGAAGAAAGATCGAAGCCTAGAGTTTGAGAAGACGGTGATAAGCATGCCATAGGGTAAACCCCTACTGGACATGCGAATCTGGTCGAATGCCATGATGTGGAAGCAATGAGAAGGGGAATATTGATCTTAATGCCTCGCAAAAGGCAATAGATAATCAAACACAGGACCCCTAGAATGGCTATATTCACCAGATTTAGGGACAATGTTATAAAAATAATCTTGGCTAGGACTTGGGAAGTGAGAGTGAACCTGCTCACAACTTCGTTCCTGACCAAGCCGGGGTTGTCATCCCGTGAATCAAGGTGGATGCGGTGAGTGCAGACTCACCGTCCGGAAATTCAAAATCATGAAGGTCAGATGAATATACATCAGCTCCACCAGGGGAGAGATGTAGGATATCAGCGAACTGACCAATGCTTAGGTCAATGTCCCTGCTAGGACTCTAGTGAAGATACGGTTTCCATCAAAAGAATAATGGCATAGAAAAAAGGCACGAGGGATGTATAAACTTGTTCTTTAATGGTTAAGAACTTGTTTAAGGAGTTGTTCTGCAAAATGCGGGGGATATCAAGATGTTCAAAGTCTTGAATAACTACATATCTCCCTGAAATGATGTTTTCTCTTGGAAAGATTGATAAAACGATTTTCAGCATCCTCATTTATGAAAGTTCTTTTAGGTTTTGGAGTGTGGGAAGAAGTATGAGCTACTGATTTGCCTTTCTCAGTCCTAGTCCTTTTAGATGTAGACATGTTTTTGAAGAAAAATATGATTTTTTAGGTCAAACAAGTTAGGGCTTGATCTTAGAAACCTAAAATTTTTGACAAATAGAAGATATCCTAGAGCTAGATATAAAGAACTGTAGGAAAAATCAAATTATTACCTGGAAGATGAAGAACCAAACCCTAATCAGAGAAAACCTGAAATTCTTCGAATTCTGCGGATGGGAAGACCTGAATCGAAGATCCAGCACTAGTAGATGGAATTGAAGTGGATTTGGAAGGAATTTGAAAAAGATTGAGAGATTAGAGAGATAGAAAAAATTTTTGGAGAGGAGGGGAGATGGGTTCGTCGGTTGTGAAGAGAGAGAGAGAGAGAGAAAAAGGCCAATTAAATAGCAGTTTTAGGGCTGAATACGATGAACGGTCGACCGTTCCGATAAAACCCGAGAGCTCTGTAATCTCAGAGCGGTCGACCGCGGTCAGTCGACCCAAAAATCCCGAGAGCTCTGCAGTCTTGCAGCGGTCGACCGGATCTAAGGTCGGTCGACCGTTACCAGAAAAGAAATAAATTCAATTTATTTCAAGCGAAGTCGGTCGACCGTGACCTAGAGTCGTTCGACCGTCTTTGCCTGAAAGACAGTTCTGCAATATCAGCCAGAAGGGAAAATTTAAAATAAAATTAAATACAAGGAGGATATAATTATACAAACAACATGTTTTAATCTTTATTAAGTCAACTTATCAACCAAAATTACATACAAGACATTTTATTTAATTTTCATACAAAACAAAGTTTTTAGAGATGTTGAAGCCGAATACCCGGTGACGGGTTCTGAACTTCATCCTCTTGATTCCTCTTGAATGAGTTGAGGTGCGCAATTGCCATCTCTAAGATATTTGTTCAAATATGAAATTTTACAAAAGTTATTTCTTAGTTTTGAAAATACAATTAATATAGATATATCATCAAGGCTAGATATGTGGACATACAATGGACATGGTATAAAAGATATTAAGACATGGCATATACACAAACTGATAGAAATGTAAGTTTACACAAACATATATCAATAAGCATAAAAGTAACTAACACTCCTATACATGTGTATATATATATTACCAAAATTAAAACTTTTAAATGGAGAGGTTACCAGCAAGGGCAATCTCCAAATAGGTGCCTCCAAGATAGCGATGCAAACGCGATGTGTTCTTTGAGCTTTAGTTGCATCCACCACCCGGGCACCGTTTCCCCCTAAGTCTTGGAGGAGGAAGATCCACCTGTTTCATCTAAATTGGTGGGTCTTTTGGTACCCATATCTTTTTGGGTCCTTTTGGGTTAGTACCAAGACGAACCCAACAAATTTTTATGCACATTATTTTTAGCAAAACAAAACTTTTCTAAATGGCCTTTGCGGCCACAATGCGTGCAAATGTAAATTCTACCACTACCATACATGTATGCATGTTTATGTGTGTGTGCATGTTTCCGTGCATGAGCATGGTGAGTGTGTTTCCCTTGGGTTACTCCCTTAGGAAACCTAGATGCAATTTTCTTTAAATCAAAGCATAATTTTTAAAGAGTAGAGTTTAACACTTCAACCCATTTTTGAATCTCTACAAATTCATTTTTATTACAAGAAACCATGGGGTTTTTCCTTTATTAGCCAATTTATATTTTCAAAGTCATTTTTCAATTTTTCAAAAGCAATAGATAAAACACTCTTCTCACTAAGACAAGTATCAAGTTTGTTCTTTAAAATATATCATTTTCCCTTTTCAATTTTTTATTATGAGATTGTGAAATCTCATATCTATGTTGTAACTCTTCAAAAAAATGTGCAAGTTCATCCATTGTAAGATCATCATCTTCTAAAGTGTTATCAAGTGTTACCTTAGAAGCATCCTCACCTTGTGCCATGAAGCACATATGGCGGCGTCGTACTCCTCTTCGGATTCCGACTCCGTATCATCCCATGTGGCTACCATAGCCTTCTTCTTCCTTGGTACATGCTTGGAGGTAGTAGCTTGGAGAGCGGGGCAATCCGCTATGAGATGTCCGATCTTCTTGCAATGGAAGTAAGGACCGAGTTCTTCTCTCTTCTTTTCAAACCTTCCTTGGGGTTTCCCTCTCCGGAAGTTGCTTTGCCTCCCTTTCCTGTAAAACATTTTGCCTACCTTCCGGATAAGCATGGCAAAGTCCTCATCGCAATCCTCCGATGAGTCGTCCTCTTCAATAGTGGTTGGAGTGGCTTTGAAGCAATTGTTTTCTTCTTGGGTGCCTCCCTTTCTTCTCTTACCTTCATCTCCATCTCATGGGTTTTGAGATTACCGATGAAGCCGGAAGTCCATCTCCTCCCGATCGTTAAGCTCTTTGAGAGTAGTCGCCTTGACTTCCAAGCTTTGGGAAGAGCTCTAATGACCTTGCGAATCTTTTGGTCATGTCGATCGTGTCACCTAAAGAAGATAAAGCATTAATGATCTTGGTGAAACGAGTGAGCATGTCATCAATACTCTCACTTTCAAGCATATAAAAGTTCTCATATTGAGAACGAAGCAAGTCAATCTTGGATCTCTTGACTTGTGACGTTCCCTCATGAGTCACAATTAACACATTCCATACTTCATATGCAGATTTATAGTTAATAATGCGTAAGAGGTCATCTTCATTAAGGGCTTGGGTTAAAGCATATTGAGCCCTAGCATTAGCCTCATAGTCCTTGGTAGTGTCCTCGGACCATGATCTCTCATCGGTGAGAGGTTCTATAAATTCTTTAGTTATGGCCCTAGCTACCCTAACTCCTAGGGACTTAAGGAAGAGGTTCATCTTGACCTTCCAAATAGGGAAGTTCAAACCATCAAATTTAGGTGGGGACTTGATGCTAGAAAAATCAAGTGAGGCTATAGATGAATAGTAGAATGCACAAAATATGAAGAATGCAACAAATAGTATAGCCAAAAACAGGATCTCCCTAAGGTGGTTAAACCAAATACTAGGGTTAGGCTCTGATACCAATTGAAATCACCTAGAGGGGTTTTGAATAGGTGATGGCTATATGTAAATGGCACAAATGCGGAATTTAAAAAAAATCAACTATCACAATTAGCTCAAATAAAAGACTTGCAATAAAAGAAGCAATCAATAGTGCAAGAATTAAGGAGTTTAGAGTTTAGAGAGATTTGAGCAAACGCAAACACGCAGATATGTTTCCGAGGTTCGAGCCACGCTCTACGTCCCCGCCTTCACACTTGAAGGATTTCCACTATCGAAGATTCCACTGGATCACCAATACAAGGACACACTTGTCCTATCTCTCGTGATGCCGCAACACCACCCGGAGCACACTAGCTCGCTTGAGGCCGATGCCTCTACAACTTCACTCAATAAGAAAGATGATCACACTTGATCAAAAATTCGCTCACTTGCACAATCTTAGAACCAATATGTAGATGAGGAATTATGGTATTGTGTAGTGCAAAAGCTAGAGAGAAGTAGAGGTAAAGACTTCAAATGGTGTCTAGAAATTTAGGGCTTTTGGAGAGAAATACTTTTCTAAATGAAAGCCTTTTGAAAACTTGTAAATCTTTTGAAAATCACTTGTAAAAATGTTCTTAATTGTTGTCATATCATGTTGAAGTGACCTCCTATATATAGGGGTCAAAAACAGCTTCAGAGATTCGTTGGGATTAAATCCCAAAAGAAAAACAGTCAGAAAATAGCTGTTGGAGTCTGTCAGAAAATCTGACAGTAGTCGGTCGACCGGCCGGTCGACCGGCAATGGTCAAAAATCCGACCGTTGGGGATCAGCGGTCGACCGCCCGGTCGACCCAATCCACCCGAGAGCACTGCACAGTTATCGGTCGACCGGGTCGGTCAACTGACACGCACATGCACAGATTGTGCGCATCGTCGACCGGGACGGTCGACCGGTTTCTGTCAGTTCTAAAAAATCAGAACTTCCAGAAACCTGAAAGTTGGGGTTTTGGAATAGATTTTGGATTTGAAGTTTTTGTATCTTGTAAAACTTAGAGTGTGAGCCTATGTCACTACTCTAACAATTTTGAAACATTTTTATAAAAACTTCTTTGATAAAACATGTTTTTTCCAAATAAATGTTTTTCCAAAAAAAACTTAAACTATTTTCCAAAAATTTAATCTAAACATGTTAACTCTAAATAGAAATTAAAAATCCTTTTTGAAGTCATGAACCAAATTTAAAATGTGTGTGTAGGTGGTAATCCCATAACTCTACTTCTAACATCTAGGTTTTGACAAAATATCTAAAATGAAAAATACAAATATAATCTTGGTATTTTTCATAGTCTTGATCTTGACTTGGTCTTTTCTTCATCGTCTTGTTCCTGAAGCTTTCTATTGTGCTTGGCTTGGGAATGCAAATCTTTGGCGAACTCCAACTTGTGAGTCTTAATTGTGGACCGTCAAATCAACCTATTTAACCTGAAATTCTTTTAAACAAAACTTGTTAATATATAACTAGATATGGTTTGTTATCATCAAAATATCCATCAAGATATAGGGCTAATGGCCTTTGGGCAACAGGTTATTCCTATTACAATGAGTTTTCCAATAATTACCGTGTTTTATCCGTAATCAAGATCTATTACTGAAAGCAATCAATCAATTTCACTAAACATGGTAAAAAGAGAATTTATAAAAGAAAAACACTCACAAAGTAGCCATGGGAATAGCTCTCTTTTCCATGATCGCAACAGTTCCAGAATCGTCCAAATCGGAGTCCGGATGCTCCCGATATCGCCCGAACGCTAACAGTAATAAAAATGGGTAAAATATGTAATTAAAAATAATTCAATTGCAATTAATAAAAGTAACAGGGGGTTTTATGCAAATTTACCTTTATTTAATTTGGATGCGGATATGGGTGGTAAACGGGTCGGGTCCAGATCCATAACCCAAACCCGTTAACAGAAGTGATGGGTTATTGGGTTAACAGGTTTCAAACCAACCCGTAGTCAACCCAATAGGGTTTTGGGTTCGGGTTCCACCCGAACCCAATACCAGAGCAGCAGCAGCTCTTGCTGCTTCTGCGCGAGCAGGCCGGCCAGCAAGGCTGGCCGCGACGGGGGCTCGCCGGCGGCGATCCCGGCCGCCGGCGGTGCGGCAGCCCTTCAGACAGAGAGAGGGTGAGTGAGAGAGAGAGAGAGAGAGGGAGAGGAGAGGGAGAGAGTGTTTGATGACAGTAGAAAAAGGGGCAAAAGAAAGGATAAGAAGAAGAGAAAAAGAGGGGTGGCGGCTCGGCTGGGGGGCGCGGCGGCCGGCGGCGCCTGCGGCCTGGCCTAGCCGCTGGCACCGATTAGGTCTCCCCCTTTCGGGTCTGCGCAAAGAGTGGGAGAGAGAGTGGGGGAAAGAGAGAGAAAAGAGAGAGAGAGAAGGTTTTAAGAGAGAGTTTTAGAGAGAGAGAAAGATGAGAGAGAGAGAGAGAGTGTGTGAGGGGGTTTTAAAAAGAAGGAGAGAGAGATGGCGGTGGATGGGTTTAGGCGGTGGAGAAGTCTTCAGAAGAAAGGAGAAGAAAGGAGAAGAAGGGAAAAGAAGATAAAAAAATAATATTTTATTATTATTTATATTGGCCCAATATTCGACCAGTTCCGAACGGTGCCCAAAAAATTACAAAAAATAGAGAATATTAGGCTGAGACATAATATGAAAACAATTTGAAGAAATTCTATCTGGTTTGCGAATTAAAAATCCTGGAAGATGTCGCCGGTACCGGGCGTCGCCGGTTTGGCCCGATTTTCGATAAATTCAGAAAATCACCAAAAATACCTTAGCGTAGATCATAGGATTCTAAGATACATGGTGAAAATAGATTCCCAAAATATAACTCCGTTTGTGAATTAAAAATCAGAGAGCCGATAATCGGTATCGGTCGACACCGACTACGGAGATTTTCCAATAATCAAGAAAATTTCAGAAAATTCTGAAAAATCTAAAATATTAGAAATGATTTTTGAAACTGAAATCAGCTCAATCGGACTACCACAGAGGTCAAATCAACAATATACGTTGTATCGCGTACCTATACTGTGATACGTACACCGGGGATCAGGGGGTTAGATTTCTCCCCACCTTACAAAAAATTTCATCCTCAAAATTCAATTCAGGTGTCAGAATCATATTTTCAACCCCAAAGCCGAAATGTTACGGGCACACGACGCTTCCGTTGCGCACTCTGATATCTATAAGGAACTCGGGATGGAGAAGTAGTGTAGTGAACAAATACTAACGGATTGGAAGTAAGAAGATGAAAAGAAAGCAAGACGGAAATTAGATAGGCTAGTGGATAACTGGCAGGAAGGAAGAGAAAAGAGTCAAGGAATGAAGCGTCAATGACATGGTATTCTTGTACTCGTCGTTGGAATCCCCAAATTCAGATACAGATAAGCTTAAATCTGAATCTGATTGTACTGTTGGTATGAGCCTGAGTATTGACCCAGGTGGTTACCCACACCAGGTCTGAACCTAGGCTCTGATACCAATATGTAACGCCCCGATCCCGCAGATACGGGGACGTTATGGCAACGTACATACGCGAGGTGGAAACACCCTCACGCGTACGTTAAGCCTCAGTACAGGACATAGCTACCATATACACAGGGGTTACAGCAGGAAATAAGTACAAGAACACCTGTAGAAGGGGTTAGTGATCATAACAGAGATAAAAATAAGGATCAATAAGATAACAGGAACAAAGCACAAAGATACCTATGAGGGTCTCGATGGTAAAGTCTCCTATGTGAATCCAATGAACTATCTGACTATCTGACAAGACGATAATGCGGATCTCCAACTTGGGTACGCAAACCCAGGGTCGTCAGAAAGCGACCTAGTGAGTGGTAAAATGAAGGAGGCAGTAATATATATAGTAATACAAGCACGATACTAATATATAATACATGATGTTGTAGTAGTGATACCATATAATAAGCATATAATAAGCAGTAGAAATATGTAAACATGAGAGCAGTAAAAATATATAAACACGTCATCTTTTAATACCATCACTGCCTAGCCGGTTATCATCGGGTCATGTCTACAGTAGTCTCAGTTTGATATAATAAATATGTTCTATCGTGGTGACGTGGTAGACGTGAACAGGCAGATGAGCATATGCAATATAACCATGATACGGTGTTGTGTATATCTAATAATGATGTCAGCTGTGTATATCTAGTCATGATGTCAGCAAGGTATAAAGAAAACGACATATATGTAATGCAGAGGATACATGTACATGAGTAGTATGCCACCACAGAAAGTGTAACATGTACCAAGTAAAGGAACAAAGTATACATGTAACATGATAGCGGATAAATGATCAAGAATAGTAATAAGTACAACTAAACAATAATATACATGTATCAGGCAAGTCATGATATTTATACAATAGTAGCAATCAGTACCACTTGGTATTGTAATCAATCTCTTTCAGTGTCCCATACCACGGCAGTTCATACTGGAGCCCGCACTCCAGTCGAACCCATCTGGACATGGCCTGCGGGTACCATTATCCAAACGAGAGAGTGACCAAATAACAAGTGTTTCCGACGTCACTATTGTGTATATTGTTTTATTATGTTCATTGGAAACCCATGGTCGAGGAGTTCTTATCGGGTAGGTGTATCCCATGCATACCCGGGATCACGGCCTTAAACAAACCCCTGGCTGCTGAGACCAGGGCCCTCCGCTAAGAGGGGAACAATAATCAAGTAACGGGACTCATGAAGCTATACAATCGGTAGGGAGCACTACCATCCCCTGCAGTGGGAGAACAATATGGATGCAGTACATCACCCGATAAGATCTAATCAACCGTCAAGTCTCCCCCATACCCAAGTTAGCTTTATGATCTGATATGTCAAGTATACAATGTAACAAGAACAAATACAGTACATGATACGAGTAACATGATAACCGGACCTGAGCTCTGTTGATAGCATAGAACAATATAACGGGAAACGGGAACATTAGATGTGGGATTCCACATATCGCATATCAACAGCTCACGTATCCAGTAACAGGAATAACAGTATCAATAACGGGAAACAAGCATATAACAGGAATACGGGGATAACATGGAACAATAATACATGTAATATGCACGGGGATCCATATGACAAGAAGATAGAAATAATACATGCATGTACACTCGTGCGGTGAGCATATGTAACAGTGATGTGTGAGCATGAGATAACTGTGTATCGAGCATCCATGTAACGATGATAACAATAATATAATATGCGGTACTCCATGAATTGGTATCTCCGTGTACCAGTGGAATCTATATGTGTAGCAATAATCCGTGTAACATATCCGTGTATCACTAGTACATGTAATAACAGTGGTCAGTGTATAATATAATACCATGTCCATTGAATTACAGTATCCGTGTAATGATGATACCAGTGCATGAAATAACCAGGTCTAGCATGCATGTCTAGTGACAGTGTAGTGTAATAGAGTATCTGTGGATCAGTCTATACGTAACGATAGTTATCTGACTGTGATACAATGCATGAAATCATAGTGTCCACGAAGATGGTGGAGTAGTGGCCCGAGTGTCAGTGGCTGTGCAGGTATGATGACTGTGTCCGAGTTGTCTATGTTAGTATTTATTGTTATTATTATTACATCACCTATATTTATATTAAATCAGGAAATACTTTACAATGTTCTAGGTTATTCCTATTACAATGAGTTTCCAATAATTACCGTGTTTTATCCGTAATCAAGATCTATTACTGAAAGCAATCAATCAATTTCACTAAACATGATAAAAAGAGAATTTATAAAAGAAAAACACTCACAAAGTAGCCATGGGAAGGTAGCTCTCTTTCCCATGATCGCAACGGTTCCACAATCGTCCAAATCGGAGTCCGGATGCTCCCGATATCGCCCGAACGCTAACAGTAATAAAAATGGGTTAAATATGTAATTAAAAATAATTCAATTGCAATTAATAAAAAGTAACAGGGGGTTTTCTGCAAATTTACCTTTATTTAATTTGGATGCGGGTATGGGTGGTAAACGGGTCGGGTTTGGATCCATACCGCAAACCCGTTAATAGAAGTCATGGGTTATTGGGTTAACGGGTTTTCAAACCAACCCGTAGTCAACCCAATAGGGTTATTGGGTTCGGGTTCCACCCGAACCCAATACCAGAGGCGAGCAGGCCGGCCAGCAAGGCTGGCCGGCGGCGGCGGGGGCTCGCCGGCGGCGATCCCGCTCGCCGGCTGCGCGGCAGCCCTTTCAGACAGAGAGAGGGTGAGTGAGAGAGAGAGAGGGAGAGGAGAGGGAGAGAGTGTTTGATGACAGTAGAAGAAGAAGGAGCAAAAGAAAGGATAAGAAGGAGCAAAAGAGGGGCGGCGACTCAGCTCGGGGGCGCGGCCGCCGGCGGTGCTTGTGGCGGCCGGCGGCGCCTGCGGCCTGGCATGGCCGCTGGCAACGGGTCGGGCCTCCCCCTTTTGAGTCTGCACAGAGAGAGGGAGAGAGAGCGGGGGAAAGAGAGAGAGAGAGAAAAGAGAGAGAGAAGGTTTTAAGAGAGAGAGTTTTAGAGAGAGAGAGATGAGCGAGAGAGAGAGTGAGGGGGGTTTTAAAAAGAAGGAGAGAGAGATGGTGGTGATGGGTTTAGGTGGTGGAGGAGTCTTCGGGAAGAAAGAAGAAGAAAGGAGAAGAAAAGAAAAGGAAGATAAAAAAATAATATTTTATTATTATTTATATTGGCCCAATATTCGACCAGCTCCGAACGGTGCCCAAAAATTACAGAAAATAGAGAATATTAGCCTGAGACATAATATGAAAACGGTTTGAAGAAATTCTATCTGGTTTGCGAATTAAAAATCCTGGAAGATGTCGCTGGTACTGGGCGACACCGGTTTGGCCCGATTTTCGATAATTCAGAAAAATTACCAAAAATATTCTAGTGTAGATCATAGGATTCTAAGACATATGGTGAAAGAGAATTCTCAAAATACAACTCTGTTTATGAATTAAAAATCAGAGAGCCGTCGACACCGACTATGGAGATTTTCAAAATAATCCAGAAAATTTCAGAAAATCCTGAAAAATCTAAAATATTAGAAAATAATTTTTTGAAACTGAAATCAGTTTAATCAGACTACCTCAGAGGTCAAATTAACAATATACATCGTATCGCGTACCTATACTGTGATACGTACACTGGGGATCAGAGGGTTACAAGAGAGAAGAGAGAAGAGAAAATTTAAAAAGCAGCAATGGAAATTAAAAGTGAAAGAAGAAGAAGAAGTGCTACTGAGAGCAGCGACTGCTGCGGAGGAGGAGAAGAAGAAGAGGAAGAAAGAGGAGGAGCAGAAGAAGGAGAAGAGGAGGAAGGAAGAGGAGGAGAAGAAGAGGCATTTGAAGGAGGAGGAGGAAAAAAATCGTAAAATTCTAGAAGAGAAGAGAAAGAAAGAGCAGGACGAGAAGGAGAAGGAGAGGATGAAAGAAGAGGAGAGGAGGAGGAGGGAGAAGAGGAGGAAGGAAGAGGAGGAGAAGAAGAGGCAGTTGAAAATGAAGGAGGAGGAGAAAAATCGTAAAATTCTAGAGGAGAAGAGGAATAAAGAGCAGGAAGAGAAGGAGAAGGAGAGGATGAAAGAAGAGGAGATGAGGAGGAAGGAGGAAGATGAGAAGAAGCAGAAAAAGATGAGGGAGCAGATGGAGAAGCAGGTAGAAGAGCAGAAGAAAAAGAAAGAGCAGGATTTCAAGCTTTATGAATTTGAAGTCAGTATTGCTGGGGAAGATTTCCCCACTTTTTCTTTAAATTTAACTCAACAGATACTTGAAATTCAAAAAGACAAAACTTCTGAAGAAAATATTCAAGAATATACTCCGGCTCAGAAGCAAGTATTAAAAGAAAAAATTTGGATTACTCTAAAGAAACGATCGAAAGAGGAGTCAAAGAACGCAAGCGCGCTGAAAGAGATTGCGATGACTCCGACTTCGTTTATCCAAAACAAAAAAAGAAAATTAATGAAGGTCTTCTTCCACAGCCTACGGCACAGACTTCTGCCACTGATTCTGGCAACGAACAGATTTCATACACTTAACTAAAAATCAGGGAATTGACTGAAACCACTGCATACAGAATTCTGCAGCCACATCATCAAGCTTTCATCAAAAATTTCTTGGAGGAAGGCTCCTCTGAGTAAATTATTTCATTTTATTTAAAATTACATCAAAAAATTAAGATATTTATATTAGAATAATCGAATTATGAACTTTTTTTGTTTTTCTTACAGTTCTACTGCACTTCAGGATACTGACAACGGAATAATGATTGCAAAAAATGACATTGAGGACATGATGTTCAGTACAGATTTAGATGCCAATATAATTTATTTCTACATGACGCATCTAGAGAAGAGAGGAGGATTAAAAAGTATATTCTTTCGAAGCGAAACTTGAGTAAACATCTATTTTCTCCTTTATAGTTAGTTAAAACATCAAATTTCTAATTAATGTAGTACTTTCAAATTTTGATGGTTAAAAATTCTACTAGTCGCTTTTACTGCTGATAAGGCATAATGATTTGTCTGGGACCTTGGTCGCAGTCCGGTCAGTTGCTAAGTAATCTTAAAAAATAAGCTGAACATTGCCAGTTGCGACCTTGGTCGCAGTCACAGCAAACATATTCTTAATCAATAACAACACAGCGCCTTGGTCGCAGTCGAGGTTATTAAACATGAAGCTTAATATAATGATGGTTGCGACCTTGGTCGCAGTCGCATTTGCTAAGTAATCATAAAAATTTAAACCTGAATACTGACGAATACGATCAAGGTCGCAGCCAAAAATATAATTAACAATAACAACAAAACGACCTTGGTTACAGTCTGTCTGCTTTTGATATTTTGATTGCATTTAATTATTAAATATGAAAATGATTGAATTTATTTTGTTTTTAACAGTACGGTGTTGTATCTAAAAATAGAGATCTTGAAGATTATTTCATCAAGCAGTTGTCGAAAAACTGGACAAGTGATGTGCAGTACATGTTCTTCCCCATCAATCACAAATACAGTGCCAAGGAAGCTGGATTTTACTGGATCTTGTTGGTATTTGATTGCCAAACACAAGAGTGATTTTTTTACAACTCTTTGGTCCTATCGGAAAATTCAA
This sequence comes from Agave tequilana, assembly GCA_038442645.1. Classification (NCBI taxonomy): domain Eukaryota; kingdom Viridiplantae; phylum Streptophyta; class Magnoliopsida; order Asparagales; family Asparagaceae; genus Agave; species Agave tequilana. The sequence goes on along the minus strand of JAVJIF010008998.1, from coordinate 207,995 downwards.
GTAATACATTAAAGTTTTATCAAACAGATGCAAGAACAATGGTGAGTTGATATTAATCTTGCAATTATTGAATATTTGCATTTAATTTGATTCATATTGATATTTTTTTTCTATTGACATTGCAGAAAGAAAGGTTATTACAAATTTTTGAAATTGATTTCAATAAAAGGATGAAAAAAACATATATAAAATACGCAAGACGTCCCCAACAAGCAAACATGTATTTTTTCTTGTGAAATTTACCCAACATATTTTCTGCTTATTTTGAGTACAAAAATGTAATCCCATTTAATGATTTCCCTGTACAATTTTCAGTGTTGATTGCATTGTATATATATGCGACTACATTGAAAGTATAGCATTTGGTAGTCCATCAACAGTTGATACTGTGACAACGGTCACTGTACAGAGACTAAGAAGCGAGCTTGCATACATGTTACTCGTAGACAGAGAGAAAAGTTGGGATGAAAAAATAGAATTTATAAGAAGGATGGTATTTGAAGATTGAAAATTGACTTAATTTTTTAATTATAATATTGTTAATTCATTCATATACATCATTTTTATTATAAATGTATCCTATTTGTAAAGCAGGTCTGTTGGCTTTATTAATGTTATTTGTATACATTTTTATTTATTTTATATACAATCCACTGAGATTTTCTTATTTTTATTCTATAACTGTTACATAGTGCATGTTACTTAGGTCGCAGTGATATTAGAAACAAATAATAATTTCAGAATTTGTACTGCGATCAAAGTCATAGTCATGAACTGGGAGGTTGTATCGACTGCTTATAATGCGACAATGGTTGCAGTATGCATAATTCATCTGTAAAAAAATTATTTATTTATTAACATTCTATTAATGTAATTGAGACAAAAATCGCAGTCGCAGTTAATGAATTATATTTCAGATCGCACTGCGATCATGGTCGCATTGCCCAATTCGAAACTCCAAAATTTTTATACACAGCGATATATATTTTAAATTTTATTAAAATAATTAATTTACGAAAAGTAAACAAGATCCTCCCGTTCTTTTTCTACCATAATAAACTAAAATAATAATAGTCTTACCGTATTCAAAGTAAAAAATAGCTGCATGTAAAAATATATTAACTTTTTACCTATTTTCGAAAACTGAACAGTCACCTGGAAAGTATACAATTTTGGTCAAAAGGTGGATAATAAATTTACGTCATGTTCACATCGTTTGAGAGCATTAACCTTTTAGAATTCCTGGATTATTTTTATGTAAAGGGTGTTCATTATAAGATAACAAACAGGCTAAATTACATTTCTGAATTTTGTCTCTTTCAATTTTCGAAAAAAGATTCAAATGTCTTCTCCACCATCTTCACCAGAAAGAAGCCAATCATCTAAGATGATTGGATGTATAGTTCCGAATCGTTCCCTCGCTACGGGTCAGAGGATAAGTTTGATACAGATGACCCGTTCTGAGAGTTCATTGATTAACCGAAATACTGTTATGAAGAAGAAGAAAGCGAAGAGGAGAGTGGCCGTAATGAGGAAGAGGAGGAAAGCAATACGGAAGATGAACACAATCATAATATAGACGACGAATCTGATTATGATGGTGATGGCGAGGACGACTAAATTAGTACCTTTAAATATGTATTTTGTTTTATATATATTTAAGCCTTTTTTAATGTTAATTGTGTTAATTACAAATATTTTTGACTTAATTTTAGTTTTACTGGTGGAATTTTTTCACTAATTTTATTCTTATGGTTGTTGGAACATGGAACTACGGTGGTAAATTTTAATGGGCTAAGTCGAACTTACATGTCAACAATGTGATCCAATCTTTAAGCCAGGAAAATGTTAAAATTAAATAAAATGTGATACACTGCGACTATTGTCGCAGTCACAAAAAAATACTATCAAAGACCGGAGATAAAAAAATGGTAATTTAAGATTAAAGTTTAAACGGCAACAAAGGTCACAGTGTAAATTGAAAAGGTTAAATTTTCACAATATACAATTTAATTATAACCATATCTCAGCATATTAAACTGGTAACATAATTAAAGAACTAAATGTAATATTTCATTCAAACTTGAGAATTAAACAATCCGACTTTCCCATGAAATTTAAATTGCGACTCTAGTGACAGTTATGAAAATACACTGCTCTTTCTATAACTGCTGTAAACAATGACAAAGTCGATGTCAAATAGTCAAATATGAACTGCGACCCTGATCACAGTCTATGTTCAGTGAACTAAAATACAACATATACGGCAAAATTGTTACAATGGATTTTTAAAGAAATATTTCAACTATATTCAAATGTTATTATAATAAAAAGAGACGGGGGACACTTGAAAAGCAACAAAAAATTTTCCGTGAAATGATAAACTGCGACTCCGGTCACAGTTATGAAAATACACTTCTTATATTTGCGACTCTGATTGCAGTCTATTTTCAATGAAATAAAAAGTAAAATAATAGGCCAACATTGGCACAGTGAAAATTTTAAAGTGCAATTGCTTACAAAAGAACAGTTGATGTGAAGAACTTGAAAAGGAACCAAAAATGTTATTATACTGTGACCCAGGTCGCAGTACATGAAATGACTCTTTCTTTAATAATGCGATCATGGTCGCAGTTGATGACTGAAGATGTAAAAATGAAAACTTTATTCGTTCCAGGTAGCCGCAAAATGAAACTACTTCCTCTGCAATTAAAAAGGAAATGTAAGAATTTAAAACATCAAACTTTAAATTAAATTATATAACAGGTTTTATTTCATACCAATAACGGACAACCAGTCCTGTAATGGCCTAGCTGTTGATAGTTTTCACACTTTCGATACTTCACTTCCTTCTGTGATAGAAAATCTTCAAAACCAGACTTAAACCTGGATGCACCTCTAGGCCTCCCCTTGGTTGGTACAGGACCAAATTGGATCGCATATATTCAATTCTTCACTATGCCACAGAATAACGACGGATCTGCTGGAACCAATATTTGTTTCTGACTGTGATGATTTATAATTGACTGACCTGATTTGAATCATTACTGGTTTCTGTAGTAAAACTTTCCAAAACAGCATCCAACTTTGAAAGATAGATATCCGAATCAGCCACCATTTCAAGAATTGCATTGAATTTAGAACGTAATGTCCACAGTCTAGCCGTCTCTCGAGTCCCTTGATTGGGAAAAGGCCTAATGTCATTTTCAATTGTAACATTTTTGTAACGCGCATCCAATCTCCATCTCTTTAATATATAGGATTTTGGTATATGTATACCATGATTGCGCCACAAAATGCACAGAATATGTCTACAAAGGATACCCTCTGTTTCGAAAAATACGCAACTACAAGACACATTAAGTTCATCAGAATTATCATAGCTGATCTTTTCCTAAGTGTCTTTTGATTCTGAAAATTCACCATCCAAATTTTTTGTTCCAGGTCCATCATGTTTCAACTCTTCTGAAAAGAGTATCATTACAACTGACCATTCCTTTTGGAACAACTGAAAAATCTTTGGGTATACAACTTTGAAACATGTATCTCATATGGATTGATGAACAATTGAGTACAGAATTCAAACCCCGGAAGTCTTGTTGAGATTCAGAACTATAACGGACAACGACAGCTTTATCATATTATTCGACAAATTCAACTAGTTTCGTATTTGCATTCACAAAACCATCAAAAAAGGAATTAATACTCTTAGACCTCTGACTGGTTGTCATTTCAGCACAGAATATACCTTGAGATATGCATTAATCCAGTGTCCACGCAATCTGTACATCTTCAACAACCAACTGTCTTCTTCTTCTAAATGATATTTTTCATTCATCAGCCTCCATCGTTCCTCGCATGTGCTTATATCATGGGAGGTATACTAAAGATAGAAATCAGAGACAAAATCTTCACCATACTTATTCGTCATCGGGATTTTTTGCTCAGTAATAGTTTTCGTACATGCTAAAAACAGTATCGATGCCGAGTAGTTGGAAAAACGATCTTGATGGCATCACCGATATGGGCATTTTGATCAGTAATAATCACTTTTGGTGCAACTCCGTGCATGTATTTGAGCCATTTATTGAATAGCCACACAAATATATCCCTCTTCTCATCCGCAAGTAATGCACAGCCAAACAAAATTGACTGCGGATGATGATTCACTCCAGTGAATGGAGCAAATGGCAGGTTCAAGTGATTAGTCTTGTATGTTGTGTCAAAAACAATCATATCACAAAACTCAGATACGAGGTAATTACTCTTCCATCAGCCCAAAAAATGCTTCTAAGTATGTCCGCATTGTCAACTTCATTAGTAAAGAAAATCTGGATCGGACTCGGTTTTTTCTTGAAAATATTTGATGATCGAAATAAACTCATGACCAATGTTACTTCTACGGTGACGAGTAAAATCAATAACTTTTTGTGGGCTTACTTCTTCACAACCTTCTCCGTGGTTCATTGCATTAATAACATAGGAAATATTTGAAGGGCGAATTCTTACATCAACCAAATTGCTCATAATGCTTATGCTAATCTTTGATCGATGTGTCTGATGAGAGTAATAGTGATGGACCTTATCCGCGCTTGATAATTCATGTGAATAAAATCAACAAACTTGGTGACAACCCAAGATCTTTTGTCAAATAAAAAAATGAAGATGCACATGCATCTCAGCAGGACACGCTACTCTAGTGTCGATTCGACGGTTGACTGTAAGCCTATTTTGTCTTTTGTCACATAACTTCTTCACATTCTCCTTGTTTCAACAAAATTTTCTACAAATAACTTCATGAGGAGGCATCCCTGACTTATCTATTCCTTTTCTTCTCACGCTAAAACCTCTGTTCTTACATAAGAATTGTAGAAGTTGTATGCTTCATCATCCATGCAAAACTGCTTCCCTAAAAATAGATTTGAGCTTCCAGACATTTCTCCATGTGAATTCAGATCCTACAAAACAAATTACTGAACTAAATAAAAATAAATAATTGAAAATCACACGACTGAACTGTAATAACTAAAACTACGACCAAGGTCACAGATGTAAAGAAATCTGTAACTTCTGAATAAAAGACTGCGACCGGAGTTGCAGTTTTCCGTATGGTCAGGTTTTTTAAAAACGTGAATAATAACTGTGAAACTAATTCATTAGTATATACTGCGACCATAAGTCGCAGTTCTTAAAATTTAGTGTATAAGAAAGATATAATTGACATGGGCACGTGTCAGAACTATAAAAACTAGGACTGCAACTAAGGTCACAATTATAAAGCTAGCTTTAACATCTAGAAAATTATTTTTTATACAAACTGCGATCGTAGTCCCAGTTATTAAAATTTAATGTATTAAATTAGTGGTCGCAGTTCATAAATTTTAGTATATTAACTTAAATAGGTGCGACTGAGATCGAATTTAAAAAAACTGTGAAATTGTTTTTGAAAAAATTTAACAAAGCTATTTAACAAAACTGTTAAATAGGTACGCTACACAAAATCTTCTACATTTAAGAAATTGTGAGAAAAATTTATAAAATAAAAACCTCTTAATCAGAATGCAAAGATCTCAACCCTTCAATACTTTCAATATTCTGAGAGAAAGTTGAACCAGATGATATATGGTCCATATTTAGATCAGGAGATAGAGATCGCTTACGACTGCAACCAGAATTGGCAGGGGAAGTGGACTGCTTCGATGTCGACATAAAAAAAAAAAGGATAAAACCTGATCTGAAAATCGCTATTTCAGAAAAAAATTATAGCAGGAAAAGGAAATCCTAAATCTGACGAGCGGTAAAAGAAATAGGGAAAATAATAATAATAAACAATTGCGGGACAAGTACCTTTTACCGAGGGGCATATAGTAATTTAACTTATACCAATAAGCGGACCGCAACTTATTGGTGTGACAAATATTGTGCCACGTCACCGCAGGCTGAGAGAGACTCTCAGCTTTCTGCTGATATACATATTTCTCATATATATATATACACACACACACACACACATATACTCTAAATTATGAAAATTTTCATACACATATATGAGTTGTTGAATCGTGCATATTTTTACAAGTCTTCGCATGTTTTCGTGCATGTCTTAGCACAATTGATTTCATGATAAGCTTGATTTTGCTTCAATATAGATATTGGTATCTTTTTAACAAGCTTATGCATTTAATCTTGTGTGATATGGGTTAGATACTAACACATTTATGTTTCACACATTATTGACATTTGATGAAATCATCCATTGATTATTTAGTTTTGCTGAGATTTGATAACACATCTTATTTTAATGTTTTAAAAAGGGGGAGAAACTTTTTAAATGAATTTGTTCAAATTGTTTTGATTACAATTTCAATTGGTATTTATATCTCAAATTATTTTGTTACTAGTGGTACCTACACTCTAAACTTAAAATCATTTTGACTTCAATTGGCATTTAAATTTAAAATTTTCAAAATTCATATTTGTTTTCTTTACCCCTTTGTTGATAAAATGACAAAAAAGGGGAGAGAAATTTAGAGTTTATATATGCATGTTTTATGTTTTATGTATATATGCTTACTTATTTATAAATATTTTGTTTGATGTTTTAAATTCTTTATTGAATATTTATATGTTTATTTGATATGCATGAGTTAAGGGAGAGCTTTTATAAAGCTTTTCTTTAATTCATTTATAAAAGCTCTCCTTTAATTCATATATATATATATATATATATATATATTATATATATATATATATATATATATATATATATATATATATATATATAACTCTATGAGTTTTGTCATCATCAAGAGGGGAGATTATTGGCCAAAAAGCCCATCACTCTAGTTTTGATGATGATTAACTCAATAGTTATAGTACTAATGATCTTACATGTTTAAGTCTCAAATTTTAATTAAAATCTTAGTTCTAGTGTTTAACTTCGACAAAAGATTCAAACTCAAGTCTTAAAGTTAATAAGTGTTGATTCAAGAGCTCAAGCGTAAAGAATGCGTTTAGCACTCAAGGAGGAGTCATGCTCAAGGAATCAAGTGTTTGGATCAAGTCAAGATGAAGAAGAAGATCAAAATCAAGAAGAAGACTAGAAGTTTATAAAAGAGTTTTTAAGTATTTAGAAGTTTTGTAAAGTTTAGATTTGATTTGATTGCTCAAGCTCACACACCAAAGTTTGTTATTGATTTTCAAGATCAGAATTTTAAATCTTGGTTTAAACAAAATGATTTGAATCTTGTTTAGTTTTTATTAGGAGAAATTCTCTAAAACAAGTTTTATTGTTTAAAACATGTATTGGTGTTTTTCATATACATTAGAGCTTAAATGAAATTTGAGAAACTTGTTTTTTTTATTTACACAGTGTTGGACTAAACTTCTTTTGATTTAAAGTATATTTTTTAGAAAAAACAACTTTAAATAGTTTGTATTGCAAAATGATTTTCAAATTACAAAAAAAATCAAAATATTTGAAATATATTTTGATTTTTAATCATACAAATTGGTTCTCAAAATTATTTACATAAACTTATTTTCATAGAATTTATATAAACTTATTTTGAATTTTAAAAATATTTTTTAATGTCCAGAGTACCAGGACAGTCGACAGCTGATACATGTGCACAGGTGAGTGCAACTCAGCTATCGACAACCTACAATAGCTGTCGCTAGAGAGTTCAACAGAAACTGAGTCTGAGCTCAGTATGTCGACAACCAGGTTATAGCTGTCGACAGTCAGTCTAACAGAGACTAAAGTTGTCTCAGTCTATCAATAGTCAGACTCAGTTGTCGATATTCTTGTGCTATTTTTGAAAAATATGACCGTTGAGCCATGCCTATCGACAGGCATGTGTAGCTGTCGACAGCCAGGTAATCAACTTATATGTTTTGTCTCCTAATGGCTAATTTCTCTACTAAGATAGTCCAGATGCATTTTCAGTATTTATTTTATGATTTAACATGTTTTTTTTTGTTGGAATTTGCTGAGTAATAGTCTCTAACATTCTCCTATATATAGGAGTGATTAGAGAGTGTTTTATATCAAGTTTTCATTTAAGATTTTCAAGTTTTCAAAGAGCTATTATTTTTATTCTTTGTGTTTTAGTTTTCTCTAACTTTCAACTTCTAATATTTTTTAGTTTTCTCACACAAACTTGAGTTATTATCTCTATGTCTATCACATAGGATTGATCGCAGGTAAATCGTGCATGAAAAGTGTGTATTTTGAAATCAGAAATTAAAATGTGTATGCTTTGACTTCCTTGACACTTTTGTTATAGCATAGAGGCTAAACGGGTCGAATCTATAAAGACGAGAGGCGATAGAAGCATTAACGATATGTTAAGTGTTTGTTAATTATTTTCTATGTTTCAAAGAATCAAAAGAAAAGAAAGAAAATAATAAAAAGAAAAAGTACGGTGAAAATAAAGATAGAAATATTAAAGAGAAGGTATTGGTGATTTTGAGATTATTTCTAAAATAAAGTAAAAATGGAAGAAAACTAATAGCTACTAACAACTAATGGCTCCACTAATATGCTAACCTTATAGTGATAGTTGCACACATGTATTCTTAGCCATCACTAGTCCTTGGTTTCAAGAGCTCTTTAAAGTATGACCCATAAGATCACTCTTTATATCCAAATCAAATAAACAAGTGCAAGGTAGAATTAAACCATCAAAACTGCACTAGAGCAAATATGAAATAAAGTAATGTTAGTTTCTTGGAGAGTTAGATGTTAGAATGTTAGAATCCATCATCATGAGCCATCAATGGCTCTTGATGATGGATTCTAACACTCTAACATCTAACTCTCCAAGTTGTAAGAGCAAGGCCAAGTAGATGCTATTAGATTCATGCGGATTATCAAGTTGTAAGAGCAAGGCCAAGTAGACGCTAACACTCTGCACTAGAGCAAACATGAAATAAAGTAATGTTAGTTTCTTGGAGAGTTAGATGATAAAGTGTTAGAATCCATCATCATGAGCCATCAATGGCTCTTGTAAGAGCAAGGCCAAGTAGACGCTATTAGATTCATGCGGATTATCAAGTTGAAAATACACCTAGAGGGGGGATGAATAGGTGTAAGGCTAATCTAATGAACAATAATTCAGAATTAAAACTTAATGCAACACACTTAGTGTAACCAACGGGTGTAGCCGAATTCCCGGTGAAGAACTCTGAACTAACTCCTCTGAATTCCTATAAATAAGAGTTGAGGTGCTATGCAAAGCTCTCTTGGTTAAATACAAGTATGGGCACACAATCAACACAAGCATAAATATGATATGATGGAATGCACAAATGTAAGAGAGAGTTAGAGAAAGTGGATCAAACGCAAACACCGAGATATGTTTCGAGGTTCGAGCACACAGCTCTACGTCCCCGCCTTCACACAGAAAGATTTCTACTAACTCGTCCACACAGGACTTCCCACACAGGGAACCTCCACTGAGGATTTGGGGCAAATACAATTGGGAGTACACAACTCCTCTTTCCAACAAATACAACCCCTACACTTAGAGGTAAGGCACTAAGCCTACACAATATCAACCTCACAAAAGAGAGATAGGCACAAAGCCACTCAAACAACAATCACCTCACACTTGAGGGATTCTAACACAATCTCCACCTCTCACTAGAGAGAGCCAAATACCACTTCCACAATCACCTCTCACTAGAGGTATAACAACTCAATCACCTCTCACTAGAGAGATATCACAAAGATGGAAGGTTTACAACTTGGTGGTCTAACAACCACAAACCAATTTTCTCACTAAAACAAAGATCCTATAGATAGGATAGAATGATAAGCTCAAGTGTAAGAAATAAAGAGTTTGGAAATCAAGAATACAAAGAAAAACTCTTGGGAAAACTTCTAGAGAGATATAAAAATGAAGATCAAAACCAATCCCAAAGACTTTCTTTTTCTTTGAATTTTCCAACCCTTTAAAACAAAATAAAGATGAAATCTTTAGGCTTAAAAACTCTTTCGAAAACTAGTGTTAAAATACTTGTAAAGATGGAAATTTTGCTCTCTTAAATTCTTATACAAAACAATCAAGAAATTGGGTATTTATACCCTCATTTCAAATCTGCCCGTTGGCAGTTGAAAAAGGCCAGATTGCCCTTCCGGTCGACCGGCCGGTCGACCGGCCAACGGTCATATTTTTTACCGTTGCGCCTGCCAATCAACCGCCCAGTCGACCGGGACTGGATCCAGAGAGCAACAGCTCTCTGGCCGGTTGACCGCCTGGTTGACCGAAGCCGGATACAGAGAGCAGACTCTCTGTCCGGTCGACCGCCGGTCGACCAGAGGCTTTTCCAGAGAGAGAGCTCTCGGCGGTCGACCGACCGACCGGTCAACCGACCTCCCCAGCTTGGCTGCGTGCACGCTCTGTGCACGTCGATCGACCGGCCCGGTCGACCGCCCACTGCTACGGTTGACCGGCCCGGTCGATCGGCAGTCAGCCAGTCCAGCCTAACATAGGTCTTAAAAATTTGGGTTTTTATTATCAATTAAATCTCATAAACACATAAATTCCACAAAAATCAGTTCATATTATATCTTTGAAATACAAACATGTTTGAGTAAAAATCAAAACATGTTACATACATTTTGAGCCATTTTGTGACTTGGAAAATTTGCCTTAAACCAAAAATAGTATTTTCTAGAAACCAAACTTCTAAAGAAAATACAGTTTTCTATAAACTTGTATAAATACAAAAACATGATATTGAAACAACTTTGAAGCATATAGTATATGGATAGAATCCAATATACATGAAAGGTATTATATCTATGTTTTTGACATTAAATCCAAAATAAGTTTTGTCTAAATGCAAAACTCTAAACACATGAATAGTGTATCAAAATAAGTTTTTCTAAGTATGTGAAGCATAGATGTATATAGATCAAATCTAATATACATTAAATCATGTAAACTTGTTTTGATTCTATCTATTCATGAAAATCAAGATCGGTTAAACCGAAAACCAAAACCAAAACATGAAACGTGTGTGTATTGTGAACTTGAGCATATCACACTATCTAATCTTTACAATGAATCTAAACAAAATCTTAACTAAACAAACCGATGTCTTCTTCTCTCCAAGCCGACTCGATCTAAATGCGATTCACCGAGCTTGACTCCAATCGAGTGCTAGATGTGAACTTGACGCTCGAGCTTTTGAATCACCATGTGAAAGCTCCAAAACACCTTTATAGAAGCTAATCACCTACTAATATCTTGATCAAATATCTGAAACTAAAATATCACAAGATTATTAGTAAACTATAACTACATGAGTTAATCATCATTAAAACTAGAGTGGAAGGCCTCTGGGCCAATAATCTTTCCCTTTTTGATGATGACAAAACTCATGGAGTTATATATGCATGGATTAAAGTTAAGCTTCAAAGAAGCTCCCCCTTAACTCATGCATAGCAATAAACTATAAAGATATGCAATGAATGTAAACATGACTATGCATAAACATGCATAAAATAATGAAATAAACATGCTCTTGATACCAAATTTTAAAATAAACATGTTCTAAATAATTGCTCTTGATACCAATAAAAAATTTCAGTAAAAGCTCTTGATACCAACAAAACAAAACAACAAAATATGTTCTTGATACTAATATCCATACTCTTGATACCAATATCAACAAAATATAAAACAAATATTGTTAATATAAACTTAAATTAACATGCATATATACTAAAATACTTCTCCCCCTTTTTGTCAATCATCAACAAAGGGGTTAAAGTAAAAAAATGTTCTCCCCCTTTTTGTCAGAAACAAAAATCAACAAAGGAGTAAAAACATAAAACAATAAAAGATACCAATTGAAAGATAGATCAATTTAGCATGAAGGTATACAAAGAAACATCATGATATCAAATTATGATACCAATTGAAAATAAATAAAATATTTTGAAGAAACTAACAAAAATTTTGATATCAATTGAAAGATATAAACATAAAGGTAATCTTGATACCAATTGTAAAAATTAGTACCAATTGAAAATATTTTACACTTTTGATATCAATTTGAAAAACATGAACCAATCTTTTGGTGTTAAACACTAAACTCATTTTGCAATAGAGATACCAAATAGAGAATTATATCAATTTAATATTTTGATACCAATATTGAAAATGAAACATATACCAATTGAAAATATTTTCCATCAGGAGCGTATGATACCAAATAAAAAATAATATCATGTTTCAATCATTTTTCAACATAAAGTGTGGGAGTAAGATACCAAATGTAAACAAAACCAATTAAAAGGTGAAATATGAATTTTCTCCCCCTTTATGAAATACTAAACAAAATGATGCATAAACTTGTATAAGATACCAATTGAATAATAACCAATTGAAATATAATTGTCATTTAAGAAATCAAGTTTAGCATAGCCAAAATTTGTGCTCAAAGATATAGAGATATAGTAAGCACAAATAAAAGTAAATACAAACATATATGAGTATACAAAAAGAATATCAATAGTGATACCAATTGAAAAGATACAATGATACCAATTGAAAATATAATGAGAATCAAGTGTATAACTCATACTTCCTACCACCCATTTTATGCACATGTTTTAAATAGATTTTCAATAATGAGCATACAAGGCATTGCCGCCCAACCGCCCTTTAAGGGAAGGGGTTTTCAAAAATAAGTTTGAAAATAATATAACATGTTTGAAAACTCTACCATATGAAGAATACCGCAACTAATTTAATGATAAACTTGTAAACTAGTACGAAATCCTTTAAGTAAGGAATAAAGCAAAATTATATTTCATAAAAAAACATGTAAGTCACACGATCATCAACACTCAAAATCTATAAGGCACATATCATACTCATGAAAACAAAATCATGAGAAAACATTAAGTAAAGTGAGTGTATATAAGAGTTATGTGAAGCACATCATCATGAAATTAGGCAATCATGCTCAATGTGAAATTCCTTAAAATATGAAAATCATCAAAACTAGAATCCTTCAAGGTATATGTATGTTTTGTACAAACTAGAGTATACATACATATCCAAATATGAACGAGTCCACAAAAGTATATGCATGAAGGCAAGTGGCTCAAGGATGTATATGTATAACTAATAGTTTAGGCAAAATAGACATATACATGAAGTTAATATAAACATAAAAAAACATGTCAAAAATATGGAATACAAGTCAAAATGTATGAATCATCAAAATTAGACTATACTAGTACATCTAATGGGTACAAATGAGCATTCAAGCACAAACGTATAATAATCTATTTGTGGCTCAATAGTTGTACAAGTATATATTTAAATTTTAATGAAAACTAACATCTAAACATGTAGTCAAAACATGAAGCATAGAAATCAAAACAAAACTTATATGATCATTATGGTAAATGCACATGCATTAGATCTATGATATACACAATAGCTAAAACAAATTTATGAACACAAAAGTATAAGTCCATATTAAACATGGGTGATCTCAAATACTAATCATGCATATCACAAGTCTAATAATCATGACATTTAACATACTAATCATGAAACATCAAAACATGCTAAAAATGAATAATATGAAAGCATGTAAACATAAATGGGAGTTAGAGATCGTTACCAAAACTAATATGGCACATCTCCATATCTCCAAACCATGGTGGTCCTTCCACCAAACTCCCCTTGAAAGTTATGCATCCAAATTGTCATCTTTAAGCTCGGAACGCATCCACCTCAAGGCACCATTACTCTCACGTCATGTGAAAGCCCACACCTACATCAAATAAAATAGGAGTGGTCTTTGGTACCCATACTCTTTTGGGTCCATTAGGGTTAGCTCCTTTCCTAACCCAAACAAATTTATTTGCTAACTTGTAATCATGTATCCTATCATAAAAAAATTTAGCAAGGTGGCCCTTACGTCCACAATATGTATATGTGTACACATGAGCATACATTGTGTGATGGGTGTGAACATGGGGAGCATGTGTATGCCGTGGTTTGTGTGCATGCATAGGAGGAACTTGCTTCTTTCGAAACATGAATTCCAAACGTGTATGGTTCAAAGCACAATGGCTCAAAGTGGAGCCCAAACATTCAACACTCTTCTTAAGCATATAAATATCATTTTCAATCATGGAAGAAGAGGTGCATGCAATAGGTGAGCTAGAATGTGAAGGTACACTAGCATGGCTAACATGAGAATCAAAATCATTTTTCAAAGAAACATTTTCATTAGACATTAAATCCAAATCCTTTGAAATAGAAATAATTTTGTTTTTTAAAGAATCATTTTCTTTTAAAACAAAAACAAGTTTTGAAGATAGACTTTCATTTTTCTTCAAAATATTCTCACAATCATTTTTACTTTTCAAAATCTTATTTTCATTTAAAACAAGTTCAAGTTAGGTTTTCAAAGAGTCACACTCATTTGAATTCTCAACCTTCTCTTGTAAAGCCAAATCAAGTTTTGAACACAAATCCTTATTTTCTTCTTTTAGTCTAAAACTCTTCTTTTTTAAAAGATTATATTTTTCAAGCAGTTTTTCACAAACAATTGATAGTCTTCACTTAAAGCATCAGCATCAATATGATCATCACTGGAAGAACTAGTACAATCATCTAGTTGGGATTCCGAATATACCTCAAGGGAGTCATTCCCTTGGACCATGTAGCAATGTTGTTCGGATTCATCTCCACTAGATTCCTTCTCCATAATGTTTGGCGTTTGAAGCTCGGAGGAGGTCAACGTGTTCCACACTGCAAAGGCGAAATCACAGTTAGAAACTATCTAAGATATTCTTTGCTAAGCGTGCTTCTAAGTGCCTCAAGGGCTTGTGCATTGGCCTCTATATGCTTGCTATTACTAAGATAAGATTTCTTGGTAGCAGTAAGGAAAACATGCAAGCCTAGGGTTTTTAGCTACATGGACATCCTAGCCTTCCAAACAACAATATTGGAAGTATCAAACATAGGTGGGGTCATGAAGTCCATGAGTGCAAACAATATGTGTGCAAATGCAAATGATAGATTAGCAACCAAGATCACACTCTTAGGTGGTTAAACCTAATATCAGGAGCGTAGGCTCTGATACAAATTGAAAATACACCTAGAGGGGGGTGAATAGGTGTAAGGCTAATCTAATGAACAATAATGAGGAATTAAAACTTAATACAAGACACTTAGTGTAACCAACGAGTGTAGCCGAATTCCCGGTAAAGGGCTCTGGACTAACTCCTCTGAATTCTTCTAAATAAGAGTTGAGGTACTATGCAAAGCTCTCTTGGTTAAACACAAGTATGGGCACACAATCAACACAAGCATAAATATGATATGATGCAATGCACAAATGTAAGAGAGAGAGTTAGAGAAAGTGGATCAAACGCAAACACCGAGATATGTTTCGAGGTTCGAGCACATAGCTCTACGTCTCCACCTTCACACAGAAGGATTTCCACTAACTCGTCCACACAGGGAACCTCCACTGAGGATTTGGGGTAAATACAATTGGGAATACACAACTCCTATCTCTAACAAATACAACCTCTATACTTAGAGGCAAGGCACTAAACCTACACAATATCAACCTCACAAATGAGTGATAGGCACAAAGCCACTCAAACAACAATCACCTCACACTTGAGGGATTCCAACACAATCTCCATCTCTCACTAGAGGGAGCCAAATACCACTTCCACAATCACCTCTCACTAAAGGGATAACAACTCAATTACCTCTCACTAGAGGTATATCACAAAGATGGAAGGTTTACAACTTAGTGGTCTAACAACCACAAACCAATTTTCTCACTAAAACAAAGATCCTATAGATAGGATAGAATGATAAGCTCAAGTGTGAGGAATAAAGAGTTTGAAAATCAAGAACACAAAGAAAAATTATTGGGAAAACTTCTAGAGAGATATAAAAATGAAGATCAAAATCAATCCCCAAGACTTTATTTTTCTTTGAATTTTTCAACCCTTTAAAACAAAATAAAGATGAAATCTTTAGGCTTAAAAACTCTTTTGAAAACTAGTGTTAAAACACTAGTAAAAATGGAAATTTTTCTCTCTTAAATTCTTATACAAAACAATCAAGAAATGGGGTATTTATACCCTCATTTCAAATCTGCCCGTTGGCAGCTGAAAAGGGCCAGATTGCCCTTCCGGTCGACCGGCCGGTCGATTGGCCAACAGTCACATTTTTTACCGTTGCGCCTGCCGGTCGACCGCCCGGTCGACTGGGACTGATCCAGAGAGCAACGGTTCTCTGTCCGATCGACCGCCTGGTCGACCGAAGCCGGATACGGAGAGCAGACGACTCTCTGTCTGGTCGACCGCTCGGTCGACCAGAGGCTTTTCCAGAGAGCAGAACTCTCTGGCGGTCGACCGGCCTCCCCAGCTTGGCTGCGTGCACGCTCTGTGCACGTCGGTCGACCGGCCCGGTCGACCGCCCACTGCTAAGGTCGACCAGCCCGGTCGACCGGCGGTCAGCCAAAACAGCCTAATATAGGTCTTAAAAACTTGAGTTTTTATTATCAATTAAATCCCATAAAAACACATAAATTTCACAAAAATCAGTTCATGTTATATCTTTGAAATACAAACATGTTTGAGTAAAAATACAAACATGTTACAAATATTTTAAACCAGTTTTGTAACTTGAAAATTTTGCCTTAAACTGAAAACGGTATTTTCTAGAAACCAAACTTCTAAAGGAAAATACAGTTTTTCTATAAACTTGTATAAATACAAAACATGATATTGAAACAACTTTGAAGCATATTGTATATGGATAGAATTCAATATACATGAAAGGTATTATATCTATGTTTTTGACATTAAATCCAAACATAAGTTTTGTCTAAATATAAAACTCCAAACACATAAATAGTGTATCAAAATAAGTTTTTCTAAGTATGTGAAGTATAGATGTATATAGATCAAATCTAATATACATTAAACCATGTAAACTTGTTTTGATTCTATCTATTCATGAAAACCAAGATCGGTTAAACCGAAAAACCAAAACCAAAACATGAAACATGTGTATGTTGTGAACTTGAGCATATCACACTATCTAATCTTTACAATGGATCTAAACAAAATCTTAACTAAACAAACCGATGTCTTCTTGTTTCCAAGCCGACTCGATCCAAACGTGATTCACCGAGCTTAACTCCAACTGCGTGCTAGATGTGAACTTGACGCTCGAGCTCTTGAATCACCATGTGAAAGCTCCAAAACACCTTTGTAGAAGCTAATCACCTACTAATATCTTGATCAAATATCTGAAACTAAATATCACAAGATTATTAGCAAACTATAACTACATGAGTTAATCATCATCGAAACTATAGTGGAAGGCCTCTGGGCCAACACAAGTAAGGAGTTAGCAAGTTAGTGGTTAGTAGTTAGATGACATGAGAGAAAATTAGCTAAGTTTGTAAAAGATTAGAGAAGAAAACATGTAGAGATAAAGAGAGAATCTTTCATAGAGTATTACCCTCCATTACAAGAACCCTAACTTTCATCTTATGAATCACTCTGTTAAACTTTTACAAGATCTAAAACAAAGGAAAAATACACAAGAAAAGGAGAAAAAAACTAACCTAGACTAAAGATAAGAAAACTACCCTAAAACCTTCCTCTTCCTGTTCTGCTTCAACCAGGGGTATTTATAGCACTGGGGGCCTATGAGAGTCAAGATGGGCTACGTGTCAAACTCTACGCATGGCTCCACCGTACGACGGTGAAAATACGGCCCAGCTCGCTTTTTCATAGTGTACAGTGGCCACGCGTGCAGCGCCGGAGTGTGCAGCCTTTGGCTGCACACTTGTACATGTACAGCTTATTGGTTTCTTATTGTCTACTCCCAGAAATTGTAGATAGGGCTTCAAAGTCTTGGGCTACTTTTAGGCTCTAAAAATCCCCAAATAAATGTGAGCTTTGGGCTTTTTCTTCACTTCATACAATGGACTTAGAAACACACAACAAACCCATTATTAACAGAATTTTATTCCGAATAAATGTGAAGATGTGATATGAAATATGCATATTTGGAGACTAATCACACCCTCACACTTATTTTTTGCACATCCTGAGAAAACAGAATAACTAAGAAAATTATTATACCACTTTCACAGGTGACTGATTGAACTGAGCGTGTGTAACAAGCCGTTAAACCTCTAGGTTTCTCTTAGAGAAGAAGTTTTGTCTCCTGAGGGTTTTTAGCGGATTACACCCACAAAATCCATAAAGAAAGAAATCAAATGTTAGTATTTAGAAAACGCATTTTGAAATAGAAAAAGTAAGTGATCCAAGGTCATAGGTTCGTCAGAAATTATTTTTCCTTAAACTAAGTCTAGATGTAAGTACTTGTTATAAATAAAAGGTAAGAATTTAAATTGAATTGATTCTTTAATCTTTCATAAAACTCTTAGATAGTATGTACTTTGTGAACAACGGAGATTTATGGGATATCAACTCTAACTTTAATGCCTTTTATATCATTTTTTCTTCTCTTATTTTTTTAGGCTTTCTAGTTTACCGGATAGTGAGCCTTTAGCAGGTGACTCCCAAACGAGATGATTTTAGGGCACCAGATGAGAAAACATCCCTCAGGCTTAAGGACTCGAGTATGTAAGGCCACAAAACTAAGAGGAATTATTTTATTTTTGTCCACCGTTTTAGGCGTAAATAATCATGCTTCCTGAGGCATAATTACCCAGTTTTAATAAGTGGTTTTTATTAGTGTATATATATATTATTTTTTTATGACATTTTCAGTCTTTGTTTCAATTCCAAAAATTATATAAGTGTGAAATGCATATCTAAGGCAAGAAATTCAAGATCAAATTATCTTTCCAATCTTACTTTCTTATCATAATATTTAAACAAGATTTATTATTTTGACTCAGTTTAAGAATTCATAATTTTAGGTCTTCCAAATTCCTAAGATAATCTTAATTTTAAAAATAAATCAAAACTATTTCTCTTATTTCAAAAAGTTTTGTTAAAAGAAAAGAAAAGGATTTCTATACAAAAGAAAAAAATCTAAAAACTTCCTTAAAAGAAGTGTAAAAGAAACAAAACTTAAAACAAACTATGTTAGGAGACACTCCCCTACACTTATTTCATGCATTGTCTTCAATGCATCGTGAATGTGTATATGCATAAAACAAATAGGGAAGAAAAAATTACCTAAGGGTGATGGTTTTGGTGGCGGTCTGATTGGCTTATGAAATTCGGCCCAATCCAAAAATTGTAGAGTTCAAAGGAACCCACCGTTGACCTTTCTAATATAACCCATTAGAATGTTGTAGAGTATGATCTTATTAAATAATATTATCCCCCTCAAATGACCAATTTTCAAAAATAAACTCAGAGTCATTATGTTTAGCACTATTGTCCGACATTGGAGTGTGATTATTGAAGATGACTGATTTAAGCTCAAATGGAACAGGAACATATACCGACTCAGGAATTTGACTTAGATCAAGTCGAGATTCAAAAGTAGGAGTCAAAATTGGTTCAAAAATGAGGTTCAAATTAAGGAATTGATGTCACATACTTTTTTCATCAATGAAGTATGATCGTAAGATATTGGTGATTCAATTTTATGGTGAGCTGATACAGAATTCAATGTTGACTCCGGAATATAGAAATAATCTGCTAAAATACCAGAGTCATTATTGAATTAAAAAGTGAAATGGAATTACCAACTAGGGGATCAGATCACATTCATGCTCAAGTTTAATTTCAGGAAAATGATAGCTTGCCAAAATATCAAGATGGTTCTTAAAATTTTGGGCAAATTCAAATGGATGTAATGAAATTGAATCTTGATTTTCGTTCATGGAAGGAATATGAATAGGTTAAATGATTGATTCAAGTTCAAAAATTATAAAAATCAAAACTAGCTCAAGAATGCTACTTAGTTTAGGTAACTCTACAGGAGTCGATATTGATTCAAAGATTGGACTCGAATCACTAAATTGAGGCTCAGGTTCACATTCATCTTCAAGTTTAATTTCAGGAAATAGATAACTTACCAAAATATCAAAAATTTGATTTTGGTCAAGTTCAAGTTGGTATGATGAAATTGAATCTTGATTTTCAAAATGACATGATTCTTGGGTCACATCTGTAGGCTGTCTAAAAATCACTAAAGACAGGCCATCAGACACGAGCCTCACTTCAACGCGAAGGTCGCATTTCAATTAAAACACGGACCTCACATCCACAAGAAAAATAGAGACTTCAGAGGGTCTGAGTAACTCCGCATCTCACGTGGGTCTGAGTAACTCTATGACTCGCACAGATATAAGTAACTCTGCATCTCACACAGATCTGAGCAACTCCGCGCCACACTTCAGACGCGGGTCTGAGCAACTCCGCGCCATGCTTCAAATACGGGTCTGAGCAACTCCGCATTCTAACTGAGACGTTTGCATCTACAACAATCAACGCGAGGTCCGCATCCAGTGTGAGACACGCGTTCTGCTATAACCGATCCCCATTACTGGGTCAATTAGCTCCCCACACAATGGGGAGTTAATACCCATAATGGAGGGATTTTAGGGGCAACCCTATGACTCCCTACAAATAGACTCCCTACAAATAGCCTGAGGAGCTATAAAAGGGGGCGGCCAGAGAAGAAGAAAGGAAGACTTTAGAGGATTGAGAGCTAAGAATTCTCAAGCTAAAGGCTTCTTGTTTCCTCTTGTTTTTTTTAGAGAGAGAAAAGGAGTAATCAGTGGACTCTAAACACTTACTGTGTTAAAAATAGAGTTCCTTCCTGATTTATTTTTTAGAGTGTCCTTAAGAGAAGCTTGGTATTCGGCCGGTCAATGGAGAATAAGAATCACTCTCCATCGCCAACCCAGCCTTAAACAAAGGAGAGAATCATACCTTCTTCTCTCTTTTGTAATCAAAATCATTCTACTGTAACTTTTCAACTACTCAAAGAAACTTTACATCGACCCAACTTTTCCGACCAAACAAAAGATGGCGACTCCGTTGGGGAATTCTTTCTCTATCGATGAGAACACCATGGTGCAAGCCAATGTCTAGCTTCTTGGCAAGATGGTGGAATCCCTTGTCATTGAATTCGATCAAGAAAAGTTCGAGGAATTCCTTTCCTCAGGCTCCACCAGTCCTAAGACAGTGCGGCAATACCGCAAAGCCCCTTTGGAGACTCTCTCTCGAATTCTTCGAAAATTACTCCTACAGTGGCCCGCACCACTGCTCCCAGTGTAAGTGGTGCCATTTCTGAAGAGGTTCTGAAAACCTCTCGTGCAAATCCTGCAGCCCGCGTCAACGTCTCTCAAGAGACCCGTAGGGCCAGTGCATTGGCGCGTAATCAAAGTGATGGTGAAGATCAATTTCTCCATCCTTCTTCTCTCTAAACTTTACAATTTCAGGTTGTTCGGGGTTCCCAACAACCCCTGTGACTCAACTGGAATGCTGAACGTCGACGAAGGCATCACCCACGTCAACAACAAATCAAAGGTTCTGCAGAAGTCATCTGTTCTGTAGATTCAAAATACGAGGTTCACACCCGCGTCCCCCTCAGGCAACGTGAGGTCCGCGTCCAACACGAAACCCGCGTTCTGCCAGCTTCAGAATATGAGTCCCACATTTTTGGTCCTAAACGCGAGATTCGCGTTCTAAGGCAAACTCAGCCAATGTCGGAAGCTTGTGTTTCCACTTCAAAACGTGAGATCCGCGTTCTGCTTGCTTCAGAGCGTGACTCTCACATTTTTAACTCTAAATGTGATGATCGCATTTTAACACAATGCGAGGTTCGTGTTTCAACAAAACAACGCGAGACCTGCGTTCAGGATGGCATGCTTCAGGACATAAAAAGCCAAAAAACCTCATCCCATCCCCAGGGGCTCGAGGCTAGTTCCTCAGACATTTCCTCAACGGACCTGAGGGACTACCTGATAAGGAAGAGAAGCATCCATCAAATTGCCCCTCGATATCACTGCGAGCAACTCATCTCAGCAGTACTTTCTGATTGCCATTGCAGCTTTCAGATAAATAAACCTTCAATTTTTAGCCGGTTGAGACGAGGATCCCGAAAGAAGAAATCATTCTCCACTATCGAGTAGCCAGAAGTGATTGCAAATATGGTGGGGCCGAGTTCCACACCAAGCAACTCCAAAGAGAAGCAATTGGATGTTAGTTCAAAGCAGTCGGTTGTTGATCGGTCTCCAGATTTGAGGGATGCACTTGTCGAAAATAAAGGGGTCTACCAACACACTCAGACTCGCATGGGAACAATCGCCCCTATCGACTATAGTCTGTTTGCCAGAGGGATTGAGGTGAATGATGAGTACTCTGCCATCATCGAATCTTGGTCTTTGAATTCCAGTTCGAAGACAACCGCCTATGCTTATATGGCGGGAACTCCCGAGGAGGTGGCCAAGCGATTCGAAGAGTAGGCTCGAGTCCAAAGGGAATAATTCGATATGATTCGAACTCAGTAAGAATCTATCGACACCCTTAAGCAGATGCTATAACGACTGCTTAAAGACAAAAAGAAACTGAAAGGTAAAACTCCTTCTAAGAAGTCTAAAGGCAAACAGAAGGAAGAAAAAAGCTCATCTTCTGCAAATACTGAGAGTGAAGAGCATTCCAACTCTAAGCCACCCAGATCTTCATTTGAAGGGAGGATAACTCAGAGAATATGATCAATTATTCTAAGAGGATGAGCAAATTGGAGCAACGCCTCGAGGCCCTCATAAACCGAGACGGTCTCCAAGATATGGGGATAGTCTGACCCTACCCAGCAAAGTGGGACACGGCCCCCTGCCATTCCAAGTTCAAGGTACCGACCCTTCATACTTTCGATGGTAAAGGGTCACTGAACGAACACATATACTTCTTCAAATTTCAAATTGGGAATGTAGTATCGAACGATGCTAACATGGCCCATTTATTCATTGGCACTCTTAAAGAGGTCGCCTTTGAATAGTTCATGAAACTTCTTCAGGCTCGATTAAGACATGGGTCGACCTCGAGAAGTTATTTCTGGATCGTTTCTTTGAAGATGATATGGAAATTTCAGTGCCAACTCTCTTTTGACCAAGAAAAAGAAAGGAGAGTCCATCAAAACATTCGTCTAGAGATTTTGAATCATGGCACTCAGCTGTCCCAGTGGCATGACCCAGTCTATGCTGTTTGAGACGTGCCATCATACCTTGCAAACTTTCCTATTTGTTCAAATGGGAGTAGAAAAATGTCGCACTTGGAAGCAGTTGGTGCTACAAGGCGAACAGGCGGAAGAGATTATCGTCAGGGTCAGGGCTAAAGAAAACGACAGCAAATCAAGACCTGACAAGCCAATCTGACGTGCCCCAGAGTCATCTTCTCAATCAAGAAGAAGAGATACTCTGGCAACAAAAGTCAAGTCACCTTCAAAGACCCAGTTAGTCAGAGAAGGAATGGCTCCTGGCCAAGTACGTGCCAATAAACTATACTCTTTTAAGGATGAGCTCACATGGTCTCTTTGTTCAAGTAACTCCAAAAGAGTAACAGATTCAAATTGCCAGAAATCAGACGTCCTGAAAAGATAGGGAAGACTGAAAATCCCATCTACTGTTTATATCATAGGATGTTGGGGCATCCTACTAAAAATTGCTACATCTTTAAAGATGTGCTTCAGGCTCTGATTGATGACGAAGTATTGAAGCTTCGCCCAGAACAGAAGAAGATGACGGCCAACATGACAGTCTCATCACCTATTCAATTCAAACTGAACCTCCCGCTAGCGCCAACTGGAGTAATTCTCATCCCGAAAGGAAAACTAAGAGTGATCAATACTTATCCTCACAACCAAAAAGAGAAAGGCCTCATTCCACTGCCTACTCCTCGAGGGGAAACAATATGAGTCCACCCTGACATTGTTCAAAGCCAGCAATTGATGAGTGTCATAAACAGAAAGTCCAAAGGCAATGCCAAAGCATCCTCCAGTAATGTGGTAAGTATCACTAGGAGAGAATCGAGGAAGATGTCACCTCCCTTACTAGTTCAGAAGACAAGAAATCCGCCTTTGCTGCTGACACAGGCACACCTCCCACATCGAAGACACGGTCTGGTAAGCAGTATCTGAAATCATAGGGCGAGCTGATGGTAAACTCCCCACAGCCAGCTGAGGAAACAAATGAGCAGTTCATGAAGCCATCCGTGAAAAATTAGAAAGAGCTTCGGTATGTCAAAGCTCTTTAGAAAAATAGTGTGGGACCTTCAACTCCTTTCTGTTTTGATGCCTTGGCCCAATTAGCCAACATCCATGCTTGAATCACTTTCTATGAGCTCCTAAGATTTTTCAAGTCTACAAGAGATGCTTTAAGAGAAGCATTAGAAGATGCAGAGGTTTTCGTGTCCTAGATTCCTGCTATATGTGAAGAGAAAGACGACAACCATTGCCCCCATACCTCGAAGCAGTTTTCCTGCATCATCTTCACCCCAGAAGACATGCAAGGTAAAAAAAAAACATGATAGACCCCTGTATTATATAGGGTATATCGGATCACCTGAAGTGATATTCAGGTTGATTCGGGATCCGCGTTGAGCATCATGCAGCATTTGGGGATCCCCACCTACCAGTTAAGCATCACTCAGAAAACCATCTATGACTTCAATGCCAATGGTACGTGCCCCATGGGAAAAATCATGCACATGTGTCAAATTGGGGATCTGATATCTGAGGTGACATGTTATGTCATTGATACTGACACCTCGTACAATCTGCTGCTGGGATGACCTTGGAATCACCGCAACGCCATCATCCCATCCACTCTTCATCAAGTAATGAAATATATTGATGTAGATGAAAAAGTGAGAACGTTGATTGCCGAAAGGCATCCGTTCAGAGTAGTTGAGAATTATTTTACTGATTCTCTCTTTTATCAGGATTCTCTTGAGACTAATGAGAATCCACACCCGAAAGAACCTGACTCTGACAACGAAGAAGACACTGAGCCAGAAGAAGACGAGTGTCTTTGGGAAATAAATTCCCTTGTAACGGGCATTGATAAGCTCGATTTGATACCACCGCCAATGTTGAAAGCGAGTGATTTATCAATGAAGATTTAGATTTGGCTTACCTTTCTGCATTTGCTTCAGATTCTGTACCGTCAGACACTAGTACTGACATGGCTAGTGATCCTTGGTCAGCAATTAATTCTTTGACATTATTGCGTGCACCAATAAAGTCATCTCTCCTGATACGCGAAAAGATAGGAGGCGCACACAATGCTCTCGTTAAACTACCAGCCAAGAGAAAGGGTCAAACGCCGATTCTATTCGGGCTGATCAAAACTGAGCCCGTAGCTTGTGAAAGCTCAGGGGGATAATTCTGAGTCTCTAAAATTCTTCCATTATGGAAAAAAGTCACATCACATGATGAAAAGAATGGGGTATGATTTTACCAAGGAATCAGGCCTTAATTTCGGCAAAAGAAAACGAGCACTACTTTCATTTTTACCGAAAGGCAAAGACCCTGATTACTACCACAAGACCCGAAGAGGACTTGGTTATGAAACTACACCAGTCACATCAGATCCTGAATCTGAAAAAGAGGTCTATCATGATAGCTCGTCAACAATGTCATCATGGAACTCCGATGTCAGTGTCGGTATATTTTTGAAGGTTTCTGAGTGAACATGGTATCAACCAGCCATTTGAAAGAAGTTGGAGAAGATACCTTTAAATCTGAAAAATTAATCCAGTCGGACTCTGATCCATAGGTTAAACACTAAAATAATCTTTGGGATATATGCTTTGAACAACGTGAATCACCCACTGAGGATAATATGACTCAAATAAATCTTTGAGATGAGGCTAACCCCAAGCCCATCTTCACAAGCGAGAGCTTGTCTCATTCGGAGAAACAAGGCCTAATATAGCTTATACGAGAGTATATAGATGTCTTCGCTTGGAATTACGAGAACATGCCCGGGCTCGATCCCCAGATTGTTATGCATCGTCTCAATATCAATCCGAACACCAAACAGTCAAACAGCAGCAACGACGGTTCCATCCTGAGATCATGGAAGCAATCGAATCAGAGGTCAAAAAGCTCATAGACTCTGATTTCGTCAGGGAAGAGCAACATCCGGATTGGGTGGCCATATCATTCCCATTCCCAATAAGAATGGAAAGATTCAGATTTGCATCGACTATCATGATCTGAATGTCGCTTTCCCTAAGGATGATTCCCTCCCCGATCACAGATGTTATGATTGAGAATACGTGTGGTTTTGAGAGGATGTTTTCATAGATGGCTTCTCAGGGTATTATAAGATAAAAATGGATCCTGAAGAAGAAAAGCACACATCTTTTAGGATGCTTTTAGGAGTATACTGCTACACCGTAATGCCCTTTGGCTTGAAGAACACTGGTGCGACATATCAACGCGTCATGAATGCGATCTTCCATGAGTATATACGCAAGACCATAGAATGCCATATCGACGATATCGCTGTGAAAAGTCACGACAAAGGCGATTATCTCACAGACCTGAAAATAGTGTTTGACATCATGCAGGCTCACCAATTGAAGATGAACCTGACTAAATCCTTCCTGGGGGTAACCAGTGGCAAATTTTTTGCATTTGTTGTTACATCTAAAGGAATTCACCTGGATCTAGAGAAGATTCACGCCGTCTAAGAAATGTAACTTTCGAGAAATCTTAAAGAACTCAGAGACCTACAGGGATGATTGGCATATATTCGGATATTTATATCGAATCTTTCAAGACGGTGCTAAACCTTCACTAAATTAATGAAGAAGGGAGTCTCATTCATTTGGGACAACGCTTGCCAAGAAACATTCAAAGAGATCAAGGAGTATCTCACACACCCACCTATTCTGCTAGCTCCGGTATCAGAAAAATCTTTCCTATTATATGTGATGGATCATTCCTTGGGAGCTTTATAGCTCAAAACAATGATCAAAATCATGAACAAGCAATCTATTATTTAAGTAGAACAATAATTGGGGCGGAGCACCATTACAATCCAATTGAGAAGGAATACTTTGTGTTAGTCTTCGCTGTCCAGAAAATGCGACACTACCTTATAAGGGCAATCATTCACGTCATCTCCAGAGTTAATCCCTTGCGATTGCTCATAACAAGACCATCTTCGCTGAACTGCAGATTAGCGAAATGGGCCATATTGCTCTCACAATACGAGATATAATTTATGCCACAAAAGGCGATCAAAGGGCAAGCAGTGACAGATTTCCTGGCCGATCATCTAGTTTCAGGAACTTCAAAACTTTATGACGATCTCCCAGATGAGATTGCAGAAATTAACGTGATCAACGCTTCCTAGAAAGAACAAGCGTGGCAACTATTCTTTGACAGAGCGTCAAGGAAGAGTCCAGAAGGAAATATCGCCGCGGGTGTGGGGGTAGTACTTATCTCCCCACATAACTATGTGATCCCTTGTGTATTCTCGTTAATTGAGTCGTGTTCCAACAATGTCTCAGAATACAATGCTCTCTTGATCGGGATGCAACTTGCTGAAGAGATTGGAATCAAAAATCTCAAAGCAAACGGTGATTCAAAACTCATCGTCTATTAGGTTTGTGGAGAGTACGAAGTCTGACATGAAGACTTAGTGCCCTATCACAATGCGATCATTATCATGGCAGAGAAGTTTGAAAACTTCTACATTGATCATGTATCACATCAGCAAAATACGCATGCAAACGCACTAACATCCCTCGCTGCTTCATTGGCCCTTCCATGTGAGCCACGGAAAGAGTACTTGTCTACAATCGTGACTTGTAATATTGCAAATTCATCCATGAAGACAGTAGAACTCCAAGAGGATACTTTCAAGTTAAAAAGGTTCTTGAGACTTCAACAAGTCTCGAACCTAAGGATTGGTGATTCCCTTACATTGACTTCGTCTTGTACGATATATTGCCTGATGATCCCAAGGAGGAAGCTGCCATCAGAAGGAAAGCCCCTCAATTCTATCATGTGAACATTGTATCGCCAATCATATGATGGAATCCTATTTTGATGTCTTTCACATAAGGAGGCATAGGAGGCCCTCAAAGAAGCTCCTGACGGTGTGTACGGAGCTCACCAACTCGGACCTAAGCTCAGAGACTGGCTTAGAAGACTTGGCTATTACTGGCCAAAGATGATCCCTGATGCCATGCCTGTCCGATGCATGGTGACTTTGTCCATCAAGCACCGAGACATCTTCATCTGATGACCTCCTCATGGCCATTCGAGACATGGGGAATGGATGTTATAGGACCCATCAGCCCTCCAACATCCAAAAGACATGGCTTCATCTTGGCCATAACAGATTACTTCTCTAAATGGGTGGAAGCTGTTTCCCTGAAGGAAGTAAAGACACTAAATCTGATCAAGTTCATCAAGTATCACGTACTCTACCACTTCGGTATACCCCGACGAATCGTCCACAATAATGGACCCCAATTCGCCAGCCAAGCATTTCAGACGTTCTGTAATAAATTCAGAATTCAAAGTGTGTCATAACGGCATACTGTCCAACTGCTAATGACCTTGCAGAAGCTTTTAACAAGACTATTGAAAAGCTTCTCAAGAAGTTTATTTCGAAAAGTCAACGCGATTGGGACGACAAATTAGGTGAATGCCTATGGCCTTATCGCACAACGGTGAGAACCCTGGCAAAGGCCACACCATTTTCATTAGTATATGGATGTGAGGTTATACTCCCATTGGAGATCCAGATCCTATCCCTGCAAGTTGACTTAACAACCAGGATGACAGACGAGGAAAAGCATCAATTGCGTCTCTAAGAGTTGAAAGCTTTAGATGACAAACGTCTACAAGCTCAACAGTAAATCAAGCTCTATTAAGCACGAATTTCTAGAGCCTTCAATAAGAAAGTCAGAGAATAGATTTTCAAGAAAGGCGACCTTATCTTAGCTGTCAGAAGGCCCATAGTTATGGCACATAAGACGAAAGAAAATTTTCAACCCAAATGACCATTTGTAGTAGAGTTAGTCTACTCAAATGGAGCATTCCGCCTCATAATTTCAAACGGCGATACGCTTATGATGCCGATCAACGGCAGATTCTTGAAGAAGTATTATCCTTAACAAGACTATTATCATGATCAGGTTAACACTACACCTCTGGCGAAAGCGTCATCCCGATCAATCAAATGAATTAGGAATGGGGATCCAAGATGCTTAGAAGAGCGCAAAAAAAGAGCTTCTTCCTTCAACGGATTGCATCATGATCGATCGATGCCGAACTGACTGAACATTATGACATCATGATGCATGATGTTAATATTGAAGAGACAAAGTTAGAAACTTCAATTTTAGCTATGTCACTTTTCTCATGATCATGTTAACACTACACCTCTGGTCAAAGCCATACCCTGATCAATCAGATGAATTAGAGTTTGAAATCCAAGATGTTTGGAAGAGCACCAAAGAAGAGCTTCTTCCTTCAACGGATCACTTCGCGGTCAATCGGTGCCATGCTGACCGAACATTGGTTACACTATAACGCGTGATGTAAACATTAAAGAAAAGACAAAGGCAAAATGTCAAGTTTTAACCTTGTGACTCTTCTCTAGTATATCTACACACATCCAACGCCTCCGACGGCTAAAGGATAAAGGAAACTGTTAGCGTTTAAACCCAATGAAAAATCCTCGACAACTCATTATACTGAGGGAAATAGCATGACTAGCCCAACTCAAACGGTAGTTGGCAAAGGCAAACCAAATCTATTGATAGATAAGGGTTTGCTAAAAATCTTAAGGAACCTGATCCTACTTTTCCCTCCAAAATCTCTTACCAATTTGTATCCATGAAATGGTATAACTACAAAAAGCTGTAATTATTTTTCCAGCGAAATAATCACAGATCAAACATGTCAAGTTAATATTATACCTTTGGTATACCCCGCTGTTAATTTAAAATTATACCTCTAACAGTGATTCCCCAAATATCCCTAGAGGATTAAAATTTCACTTGTCAATTCTCTTTAATGGAATGACGAGTCCACAAAATTGCTCAAATCGTAAAAATTTTCAGTCAAATTAACACTACACCTCTGATCATAATTGCTCATATCACAATATAAATCCCTGCCATGTTAACACTATACCTATGACAGTGATTCTCTCAATTTTCCTATCGAGAATGAGAAATTTGATACTACGTTTAAATATCACACCTCTAACATCTATTTTATTATTAAGTTAAATACTATACTTATGACAATGATTTTCCCTCGAGCCTTCTCATTGAAGCTGATATATCAAATGCTAAGTTAATATCACACTTCTAGCATTCAACTGACTGTTAAGTTAACTCACGGTAAAAATTTGCATAAATTCCCAGTGGATTTAACGGTACTAGTTATTTTCATCAATAAGATAACAAGTCCACAAAATTCGTTCAAATCATGAATTCAACTCTCTGTCAAGTTAACATCACACCTCTGACAGTAACCTTACAAATTTCTTGACGAAATTTCTAAACTTTGAGTTGCTATGTTAATCGTCACCTCTAGCAATCAAAGACAATCGCTTTCATTTGGCTAATTTTCAAAACAAAAAAAAAGTTAAGACAAGATGAAGGCAAAATTATCGCTTTTATTTATATCAAAGTTAAAATCTGATACAGACACTCTCTTATTTAATAAGATGGAGTGTTACTAAAAAAAGGAATTGGAAGTCATCTTGTTCAACGAGAGACTGTATTTGCTTCTTGAGACATTGGATATCCCTTCAGCGTGCCATTTTCGACTATATCTAGGGCTTGAACTTGCAACTCTTCTTCTGACAAAAGCTTCTTCGCAGTGGTTTGCTACATGTTTAAGAAACTTCTTCAGTAGAGACTGGCTTCGTGATCGGATTGTTCTACATGCAAAACAATAGATACATTTTCTCTCCTCTTGAGAACAATAGTGTTTCTCAAGGTCGAAATGCAGTGAAATATTCTGCTTCCACCCTACTTTCTAGCTTGAAAATCCTCTTCCCTCACAAGGCCATAATTCTTCACTTAATGGGATATTTTGCCACTAGAAAGTCATCCAATGAGCATGGATTATCCGTTGCTGTCACTTCTTTGAACAAGATTGGTAAAGGAAGGATCCAAGACAACACTGATAATGTTCCTTTTCCTGTGACATTCAAATGCATTGTGTTCATTGCGATTGCTTCCTTGAACAAGATTGGTGAAAGGAAGATCCGAGACCATACTGATCCCCTTCCCCCCTTCGATTCTTCTCTAAAGAGAAACTCTAACTTTCTGAGTAGTTGTCGATCGAATGAACTTGTTGGTTTCTGTTTATTTCAATGAATGCAATGATCGTCTTCCATAGGTTGAAGGGGACAGTGGAGTCAGCACCGTCAATAGAGCCGAAGCCTGCGAAAAGAGAAAACCTGGGGTTAATTTCGCAAAGACAGAAACATGTAAAGTATTGAAACTCAAGTATAAGGATCAATACATGGGACCCGCGTCCAATGATTGAAACGCGAGGCTCACATAAATCCCACGTCTGAATTCTAGACTTAGAAAATTGTCCAAGTCTTGAGACCCAAACACGAATCTTATGATGAACGAGACTCATGTTTAAGATCTCAAAACACGAAGCTCGCTAGGCTCGCGTCTAAGATCTCAAAACGCGAAACTCGCTAGGACGTGAAAATCACATCAACAAGGTCAAAACTTAGAGATCACAAAATCCGCGTTCTGCTCATCAATGCGAGAGTCACACATGGACTTGTGAATTTTCCACCAACTGTTCAACTTCAAAGGAAGTTTTGAAAACTCCAAAAAAGAAGTTAAGAGACAATGTCTCTTCATGCTCAACAATGCCGAAAACTTCAAAAAGATGGTATCTTGTTATGTGCAACAATGGCGAAAGCATCAAAAGGAAGTTAAGAGAGTGTCTCTTCGTGTTTAACAATGGTGAAAGCCACTCCCTACCCGAAGAAAGAACTTTTTAAGGGGGGTGCCATCCATCATTGAAGCAGCAACAATGGCGCTCGAAGAAGCAACAGTTTGCTTGGGTTTTGGAGCCATTTTGACGGTAAAATCTTTGAAGAAGATTGCAAAAAGCTCAGAGCTTTATAGGTTTTGAGAAAGCTTAAGAGCTTTAGATGCGGGTCTGATCGAAGATG
Source organism: Agave tequilana (assembly GCA_038442645.1). Taxonomy (NCBI): domain Eukaryota; kingdom Viridiplantae; phylum Streptophyta; class Magnoliopsida; order Asparagales; family Asparagaceae; genus Agave; species Agave tequilana. The sequence goes on along the minus strand of JAVJIF010008998.1, from coordinate 175,793 downwards.
ATAAACAATCAAAGTGAATTGATTGTTGAAAGACCCAGGTCTTTTATACGCCCTTCAATGGCCGACATACGCGGCTCCTATCTCGAGCTCAATCTGAGCCAGACACGCATCCAATGAGGCACCCGCGTCCGTGTTTGAAAGCATCCAATGTGATCTTCGCGTTTTAATAGTCACGTCTCTACATCAATTAAGAGCCGCGTCTCTACAACAATTGAGAGCCGTGTCTCAATGATAATTGAGAGTTGCATCTCTACAATAATTGAGAGTCATATCTCAACTCAACTGAAGTTTGCGTCTGTGCTTGATCAGCATGGCGGTCGCGTCTATGAGAGCTGAGTTCTCTTACATAGAAGGGGTATATTTCTCCTTCTGCAATCAGTTCAACAGTAGACTGACAAAAGAAATCGACAGCTCTGCCAGTTCAATAGTACACCAACAAACAAACCAGAGCTCATAATAAGTGCTAGACTGAGTTTCTAAAACACTTATAATGATCTTCCCTGGAGGCTTTAAATAGTTCAAGAGTACACTTATGAAGAACAAAATTCAGACAGGATCAAGCTCAAGACATCTCAAAAATTGTCAGTCCAATCATGAGAGCCCAAAATCAACTGAAGTCCAAAGTATTTTGAAATCCGTCCCAGTCAACTACGAAGTGTCGAAAACTTTGGAGGGGGTTCTACAGGCTGTTCAAAAATCACTAAGGACAGGCTATCAGACGTGGCCTCACTTCAACGTGAAGGTCCTGTTTCAACTAAAACGCGGACCTCGCATCTAAAGGAAAAGCAGAGACTTCAGACACGGGTCTGAGTAACTCCGCATCTCACGCGGGTCTGAGTAACTCCGTGCTCCACACGGGTCTGAGCAACTCTGCGCCACTCTTCAGACGCGGGTCTGACCAACTCTGCGCCACGCTTATATACGGGTCTGAGCAACTCCGCGTTCTGACTAAGACGTCCGCGTTTACAACAATCAAAGCGAGGTCCACGTCCAGTATGAGACCCGAGTTCTATTATAACTGATCTCCATTACTGGGTCAATTAGCTCCCCACGTAATGGGGAGTTAATCCCTATAATGGAGGGATTTTAGGGGACAATAATACCCCTATGACTTCCTACAAATAGCCTAAGGAGCTATAAAAAGGGGGCAGCCAGAGAAGAAGAAAGGAAGTCTTTAGAGGATTGAGAGCTGAGAATTCTCAAGCTAAAGGCTTCTTGTTTCCTCTTGCTTTTTGGGGGGGGGGGGGGAGAGAGAAGGAGTAATCAGTAGACTCTAAACACATATTGTGTTAAAAATAGAGCTCCCTCCTGATTGATTTGTGAGAGTATCTTGAAGAGAAGTTTGGCATTCGGCCAGTCAATGGAGAACAAAAATCAATCTCCACGCCACATGAAGAACCCAGCCTTAAATAAAAGGGAGAATCATACCTTCTTCCCTCTTTTGTAATCAGAATCGTTCTGCTGTAACTTTTCAGCCACTCAAAGAAACTTTACATCAACTCAACTTTTCCAACCAAACAATATCAATAGAGTTAAAGATATCAGAATTGGCAAATGATTGATAAGAGAGAGTTTCCCCATTCCTATAAGAGTTGGCCAATTGACTTTGTTTTGATCTAACCTATTGATAGACTGAGAAGCAAAATTTTCATGATTTTGTATTATGTCCTGCAAGCATTCTGTACTCATTTTCAAGTCGGATATATCTTCTTGGGGAGATGGGTCCGGAAAGGGAGAGTATGAATCCTAAAAATTTGTTGGTCATTGGAAGTCAAACATATTTTGAAATTGTCACTCGAACTCCTACAAGAGTTCCATAGTCTTTTCCAACAATGACTTTTCTTTCAGTGGTTCTGGAAAAGAACTATATGAATTTTAAAATTTCTGTGGATATGAGAGGTTGTCATTCTTTCAAATTATTTTTGAGCATCTAGCATGGCTTCCATACTCTTTGTAACTCTGATTTTTCTTCAATTGGGTTCAAAAAAAGGGATATGTGAAGCAGAATATGGGAAAGAAGATGGTGGATAAGGTGACTGACAATTAAACTCGGGAGAGGTGAATCCCCACTGACTCTGTGAAGAGTGAAAATTATTTTAAAAATTTTGATCATAGAATTGGGGGTATACCCAATCCGGCCTATATGGTTAGTCATGTTGTACATAGCCAGGTTGGAGTTATCCGAGTCAAAGGAGGTCGGGGTGAAAAATAAATTCATTTAATTAGAAAATTTTTGGTTATATTTCATTTTATCATAACAATCACAAAAAAGAAAAACAAATAAACAAAGAAAAAGAAAACTTCAAAAATAAGCCTATACAAGGGTTGACCTAGACCTAAACGACTCCTAACTGGTTAGACTGTCCACGGGGGGTACATTGTAGCGATCTGATCACAAGTTAATTGGCCATGTAGGAGTAAGACCAGTGGGAGGTATCCGTGCTTAAGCAACGGGCCTAATTATGTCAAACTACTATTCTTCAAGGTTTCGCCTCTCAATCTCTAACCTTTGACACCGATTTGATAAGAGTCAAACTCTAACAACTTTCCCCTTAGGTCAATCTCCTAAGTTAGTCCGTGATATCCCTAAGGGCCAACGTCTAGCAAGTTTTATTTAGGCTTGGGTTGTGTGAGTGGGAAGGTGGTTTTTAGGCTAAGAAAGGGTAATAACTTTCCCACCTTATATTGTATTGGGATATGCCCTTAAGTTCAATTCGTACGAATGTGCAATATAAGAAAGAATGAACACAAAAAGTAAGTAAATCACCTACGTATTTGTCCAACTATATGCAATGTGATATGTACACCTCAGTCCAGATTACAACAATAGAAGAATAAAATACAATATATTGAAATTGAAATCGACATGTGCCTAGATGCAAATGTCTAAACTATTTTGAAATATCCATTTACTATATTTTATTTCTTAATTGTTACAGTGCACAGGTAATCTAAACAGAAAACTAGCAGCAGAATACATAGGTATATGCAAATAAAGATAACCCAGCAAAAGATGAAGACGAAAGCTCAGAGAAATGCAGCGTTTTCACGGCCAAAAAGGCCTGGCCGCGGCAAAACAGTGGGCAACAACTCCCTGCTTTCTTGAGCAGAGAGATATAGGGGAGTATGAGCTTCTGCAGTTGTTAGATTCTGAAAATAGTTACATGTACCCAGAAAAAGAGAAGAAAAGTTAACAAAAACGTGAAAACAAACCATTCTCATCCCGGTAACGGCGCCAAAATTTGATCACGAGTAAACCATATACGAAAAGTGTGTATTTTGAAATCAGAAATTAAAGTTTGTGTGCTTTGGCTTCCTCGGTATTTTTTTTATAGCATGGAGGTTAAACGGGTCGAATCCACAAGGATGGGAGGTGATAGAAGCATTAATAATATGTTCACATGTGTGTTAACGGTTCTTCTATATTTTAAAGAATCAAAAGAAAGAAAACAAATAATGAAGAGAGAAGAGTACGATGAAAACAAAGATAGAAATATTGAGGAGAAGGTATTTGTGATTTTGAGATTATTTCTATATAAAGTAAAAATGGAAAAAAAAAACTAAAAGCAAGTAACTACTAATGGCTCCACTAACATGCTGACCTCTTAGTGATAATTGTCGCACATAAATTCTTGGTCATCACTAGTCCTTAGTTTCAAGAGTTCTACAAAGCATGACCTATAAGATCACTCTTCACATCCAAACTCAAATAAATAAGTGCAAGTTACAATTAAACCAGCAAAACTACACTAGAGCAAGCATGGAATAAGGTAATACTAGCTTATTAGAGAGTTAAATATTAGAGTATTAGAATCCATCATCATGAACCATCAACGGCTCTTGCAAGAGCAAGGCCAAGTAGAGGCTATTGATTAATGTGAATTATCAAGTAAGGAGTTAGCAAGTTAGTGGTTAGTAGTTAGATGTCATGAGAAAAAATTAGTTAAGCATGTAAAAGGTCAGAGAAGAAAACAAGTAGAGATAAGAAAAAATACCTTCCATAGAGTGTCACCCTCCATTACAAGAACCCTAACTTTCATCTTATGAATCACTCTCTTGAACTTTTACAAGATCTAAAAGAAAGGAAAAATACACAAGAAAAGAAGAAAAATAACTAACCTACACTAAAGATAAGAAAACTAACCTAAAACCTTCCTCTTCTTGTTCTACTTCAACCAGGGGGTATTTATAGCACAGAGGGACCTTTCGGAGTCAAGACGGGGCCATGCGTCGAAACTCGACACGTGGCTCCACCGTACGGCCGTGTTTTCACGGTCGTACAGTGGCCGCGCGCGCATCACCAGAGTGTGCAGCCTTTGGCTGCACACTTATACCTAGGGGTGTAAACGGGTCGGGTTCGGGTCGGATCCATGCCATATCCGAACCCGAACCCGATAAGGAATTCGGGTTCGGACTCGGGTTCGGGTCGGAATCTCTTCTTTCTTATCGGGTTCGGGTCGGATTCGGATTTTAAATAGGTGTATTAAAGTTTCAATGAGAATTATTTTTTAAAGTTATATTTCAATTCTATTAGATGCAAAATGAAAGTTTATACACTTTACTTTTATAATAATATGAACAAGTTCTCATTTTTATAATTTTACTAATTTAAATATAGAGAAATGTATGATGATAAGTACCATTTATAGCATTTACTCTCTTTTCGGGTTTGTTATCGGGTTTCGGGTTTGAAATAGTAATATCCAAACCCGACCCGATAAGCATTTCGGGTCTAGTTTTTAGATCCAAACCCGATCCGTTAGTAAAAAATCGGATCGGGTTTTCGGTTTTCGGGTACCATTTACAGTCCTACTTATACCTATACAACCTGTTGGTTCCTTGTTATCTGCTCCCAGAAATAGCAGATAGGGCTTCAAAGTTTTGGGCTAGGCTCTAAAAATTCTCAAATAAATGAGAGTTTGGGTCTTCTTCTTCACTTCATGCCATTGACCTAGAAACACACAAGAAAGTTATTATTAACAAAATTTTATTCAAAATAAATGTGAAGATGTGATATGAAATATACATATTTGAGACTAATCAAGGATCTTTATTTGTGAGAGAGTTTTTGTTTGTGGTCAAGGAGTTGATCACTAAGTATTTCAATCATTGTATAGAGAGTGTTTGGAGATTGCGGCCTCGACCAAGCTTGCAGGCTTGTGTGTTTGATTCTTTCAAGAACGAGTGAAGGACTTGTGGGTTCAAGAGTTCTTGAGGGAGCTTGAAGCTATTTCGGCACCGAGTAATCTTGCATGATCGGTTATAATGAAAATATTTCATTGCGGTGAAGGTAAGGACATAGAGTAAGTTGCTCGAACCTCGAAACAAATCTCCTGTATTTGTGATTGCCCTTCTCTTTCTTTTATCTACTCACTCTTGCTTATATCTTGCATAATAACACTTACTTATTTTTATATGCTTGATATTTTTTGTTTATAATCTAAAATCAAGAATGTAATTATGCACCCCAAAATTTATTTTAAGAGCAATCATGAGGAGAAGTTCAGAGCCCTTCACGGGTATAAGGCTTTATTTCTTGATTGTGAGTTTAGCATTGCTTATGTGCTCATATTTGTTTATTGTGCTGCTATGTTGTTAATTAAGTCTTTTTTCATATTAGATTAGCATATCACCTATCCATCCCCCTCTAGGTGATTTCTATACGTTATATTGTAGTGGTTATCATGTCATCTTAGTCTATTTATATAACTGTTTCAAGTTACATTGAGACTTAGCGTGTATACATGGGGTATTCTCCTCACGTGTATGCATCACCGACTCTCGTCACGTACTGTTCTCGTGTATTTTGCAAAGCGGAGCATGACAAATTATATTATGAGTAAATCACTAATTATCATTAATGGGTAAAACTTGCTTATTATTTGACTAAAACTATTTTTTTATTCTTATAATAATATAAAGAGACAGAGAGTTATCTCCAATAGTATGATCATAGGAGATTTTTTTTCTCTTAAGGATGCTTAGTTAAGAACAAGATCGACATAGGACCAAATCAAGTAGAATTCATAAATGCTTGACCAAAACCTCAATGGGTTAGACTGAGTTGGACACATGGACGGATTAACCAAATTCCCGATGAGGGCACGACGGTCAAATGACTTCCTTGGACTGAAAATTTAACTGAAGATAGATAGGAGCAGATATTGGAACCCAAAAAAGTGATGAAGGTACCCACCAAATTATGGCACCCATAACATTGATAAAGACACCCATCAAGCACCCATCAAATATTTCAAAATGACCAAATTACCCCCTTCATCAAAAAGTTACAACCTGAAAGTAGAAAAAGGAATAATAATTTTTTATTTTATTTTTTCCCTCACCAGTTGTTTACTTCTTCACTCCCCCCCCCCCCCAAAGTGACCTCGGTCCCATCCAAATTCTTGTATGTTCACAAATCAGCATCTAGGTTTCTCTAATCTCACCAAAAAACTGCAATTAGGAAAAAAGAAGGAATTTTTTCCATTAGTACTAATGGAAGCAGAGGCAAGTTCAAGAGATCTCTTGCAGTGGTTCGCTGGAAGCACAACCCTCTGTGATCGAGCATCACATGTCGGCGGCCCCTGATGTTGGCAGCGATGATGTGGAGCTCATCCTTGGCCTCTTATTAAGCGGTTGCTTCACCTCGAATCTGAAGGAAAAGGCCAACAAGCTCACCGATCCTCTTCCATCTCCTCAATCCCTTTCTTGGACACCAAAGACGAGAACTTTTCGGTGGCCCCGACGCCGCTGCACCGCATATGCTCTCACCCGTGTTAGGAGCCGATGAAGACTACAGGAAGAGGAGGTAGCTGCAGACTCTCAAGAGGCAAAGGACAACGAAGGGGTGAGAGGGAAGGGCGGCTGGGGGAGTAAGGGACTGTCGGTGGTCACCGCGGAAGGAGAAGGCCCTCTCTCCATTGGATAAGAAAATTTTGGGAAAGAAGAAGAGACGGGTATTTTGGACCTCTGTTTGAGGTAAAAGTGTCAAAAAAATAATAGCACTGTTGTAATATTTTGATGGGTGTGTTAGTCAATTTGATGGCACTAATACAAATTTGGGAAAAAGAGACGGCATTTACAGCATCATTTAGTTAAACCAACGATGCTATATATTGTGCTATGGCAAACACGTAATTAATTAAGACTGTGGGCACATGTGGGGGCCACTTTTTGCGTCTATTATGTGAAATAACCAATGCTAAACGTATAACATGGGATCCACTTTCATTGTCATAGTCAACAATTTTTGTTGGCCAAGCCTTAGCGTCGATTCTTTTACAGAACTAACGCGAAAAGTGTCTTAGAACTGACAAAATAGTTGGGGCCCAAGAAATAATGTCGCGCCAGTTCTCACATAAAATCGACGCAAAAATTGTGTTGGTTCTTATACAGAATCGACTCATTAGTGGGGCCCACAATTCTACCATTTCGCGTCTGTTTTGTACAAGAACTGACACGAAATCATTGTGGGCCCCACTATTTTCAATGTGTGTCGATTCAGTGAGGCCCACAACAAACAATTTGTGTCGACTACCATATAGGACTGACTAAAAAAGTTATTTTTTTCACATCAGTTCTTTTAGATAACCGACGTGATAACTCCCCTTCCTATAACCTCGACCATCCCCACCCCCCACTCCATACTCACAGCCCTAATAGAATTTCTCTCCATCTAGCGCCGCCCAGATCCCCCTTTTGTCGCCCTATACAGCCCAGAAAGCCGTCGTTTCCGCACCCTCTGCCGACCAGATCTTCCCCTCGCTAGCCTATCCGTGCGGGCACGAGTCCCTAGTCGTGCGCCTTCCACCCTCTCCACCCTTCTCCCCTCCCTCGTCATCGTGTTCCCCTCCCTCCTCCCTTCCCTTGCCGTCGTGTACTCCTTCCTCTGCTGCCCTGATTTACCCACTTTCGCCCTGATCTCCCGATTGTCGCTTTGATCTACCCGATTGTAAGTAATCACTACTTATTTTTTTAAAATTCCTTTAATTAACTATATTGTGTTTAATATTAGGATGAAACATTAGTGGTTCTAAGTTGTTTGTTTACTAGATAAGTTATAACTTAGTTGTCTCAACTGTGGCTTGTGTAGTATTTTCGCGTCAGTTGTTTATTAACCAACATTAAAAACTCGACTTTTTATATTGTAGTGAGGCCCACGAATTAATTGAGTGTTCTCAAATTTCAAATTTAAGTTGGCTACATGTGTTTTTACGTAGGTTATTTGTTAACCAACGTTAAAAGCTAGAAATATTACTAACATGTTAAGTCCGGAATATTGCAATTGTAGTAGGCACACAAATTAAGTATGTTTACATTTTAATTACATGTTATGTATATTGTTAATAATTTATTTTATTGTTTTTTATGTTCATAATAGATAAGATGGATCAAAATGGATGATTGCTAATAGGTTATGTCCGGAATATTAGAATGATGTAAAGGAGTTTATCAAATATGCAATTGAGCATGCCGACAATCTTAATCGTATTAAGTGTCCGTGAAAAAATGTACTTGTGTTAATAAAGTTACAGTTGAAGTGTTAAGAGATCATTTATTCATCAATGGGATTGATCAAGGTTATAAGATGGATATGGCATGGTGAGAATGCAAGAAAAGATATACCTTTTAATTTAAATAAAAGAAGACGTGATGGAAGAGAAAAAGTTGACAATAATGAGGGCGATAAATTAGAAAACATGGTATATGATGTAGAAGAAAATTTTATGGATTACCCAAAAATATTGAATAGCTTGAAGAATGTGCAGAAATGCATTTATATAGTGATTGTTCTAAATTCACTAGGTTGTTGTAATATTGAGATTGTAACATTTGAAAGAGAAAAATGGGTGAAGCAATCAAAGTTTTACGGTCTTAGTCCAACTTTTAAAAGATATGCTTTTCAAGGATAATGGACTTCTGGATCGTACATACGAGGCTAAGAAGATCTTGTGATCTATTAGTATGAATTATGAGAAGATACATGCTTACCCTGATGATTGTATGTTGTACCAAAATGAATATGAAATTTTAGAGGAATATCCGGTGTGTGGAAGGTCACAGTAAAAAATAAATAAGAAATCTCCTACTAAGCTATTATAGTATTTTCTGGTAATACCTAGATTTGAACGAATGTATAGAAATACAGAAAATGTGAATAGTTTGACGTGACATTCAGATGGGAGAATCCAGCTAAGTCTCCTAAATGGAAAATAATTGATTTAAAGCTTCCTAAATTTGAGTGTGATGCAAGAAATCTTCGGCTAGGTGTTTCAACTGATGGAATGAGCTCACACGATAACATGAGCAGCACACACAGTACATGGCCAGTTATTTTGACTATTTATAATTTTCCTCCCTGGTTGTGCATGAAGTGCAAGTTTATAATATTGTCATTGCTAATATTGGGTTACAGACAGCCGGAAAATGATATGGATGTTTATTTGGCACCTCTCATTGAAGACTTAAAGTTAGAAAAACGGGTAAAAGTATTTGATGCATATCATCAAGAAGTTTTTATACTTTGAGCTATATTTTTTTAGACAACCAATGATTTTTCAGCATACAAGAACTTATCAAGGTACAGTGAGAAAGGATATAAGGTATGCCCTATATGTGAAGAAGACACATCTTTTCTCAAATTAAAGCATGGAAGAAAATTAGTATACCTCGGTACTCGGGAATTTTTGTCTACGTTGCACCGTTATTGGAGGCTACAAAAAGCATTTAATAGAACTACATAAGAAGAAAAAGCTCCAAAGGCATTAAACGGTGAACAGGTATATGGTTAGGTAAAACATCTTATCGCAAGTTATGGAAAAGAGAAGAAAAATACAGTTGATAAGAATGTGTGGAAGAAGCATTCAGTATTTTTCATCTTCCTTAATGGAAAAGTTTATTTTTAAGACACTGTCTTGATATTATGCATGTTGAGAGAATGTGTGCGATAGTATTATTGACGCATTACTCAATATATCCAGTAAAATAAAAGATAATGTCAAATTTATAATGGATTTGGTTGAAATGGGATTACGTAAGCAGCTGGCACCAGAGAAGATGGGATAGAATACATATTTACCACCAGTATGTTATACTTTATCTAGAAAGGAGAAGATAGAATTATGTAAGTGTCTTGTTGAAATTAAGATGTCAAATGGTTACTCATCCAATAAATAAAGTCTCGTATCAGTGAAAAATCTAAAACTAGTTGGATTGAAATCTCATGATTGTCATGCATTGATGCAATAGTTATTACCGGAAGCTATATGTTCTATGTTGCCATGACATATCTGTCATGTCATTATCTGACTATGATTTTTCTTCAATGCAACAAATATCAAGGTAATTGATTGAGAAAAGCTAGAAGAGTTGCAAAAAGATATTGTGATTACTATATGCCAGCTTGAGATGTATTTTTCACCTTCATTTTTTGATATTATGGTGCATCAGCTGTTCACTTGATTAGAGAGATTAAATTATATGATCATTAAATTATGTGGTCCAGTCTTTTTTAGGTGGATGTATCTATTTGAGCGATACATGAAAATTTTAAAAGGATATGTGAGGAATCAAAATTGGCATGAAGGTTGTATTGTTGAATGTTATATATAGAAAGAAACAGTTGAATTTTTCAGTGAATGTTTATCAAATGTTGAAGTTATTGGACTCCCTAAGAAGGTGCGTACTAATAGAACAGATGGTACTGATAATATTGGACTTAATGTGGTTACTGTCAGTTGAGACTTATTGTGTTACGCACATACATATATTTTGTATAACACTGATGAAGTACAACCTTGTACAAATGGGCACATGAATATTATAAGGCGCCTCAATTCAGCAAAGAGGGTGAAGTGGGTTGTAGATGAACATAATGTTGTTCATTAATTGGTTCTGAAATTGAATTGAAGCTCAATTGACAAGATACCAAATAGTATCTCTAGTAATTTGAGATAGTTAGCTCATGGGCCTCGTTCAAATGTCTTCTCTTATCCTGGATATTATACAAATGGTTATTATTTTTACACAAAAGCACATGATGATAAGTATACTGTACAGAACAGTGGAGTGATATTAGTAACTCAAACAATGCATATTTCTAATGCTAAAGATAAAAATCAGTATATGCGAATATGTCTACTATGGAGTGATACAAAAAATATATGGGAATTAGATTACATTATATTTCATCATAATGTGTTTCAGTGTAAGTAGGTAGAGAATTACAATGGCATCAAGTCGATGAGTTTGATTCACTCAAGCTGATTGATCGATTACTAATATTGTATTATTTATTTTCATATTTATTTTGTAATAATACTCTGTTATTTAACCCATTTTAATGTCTAATGATGTGTAAGATAATTAATGAAGAAAGAGGAGAAATTGACCAACTTATCCTAATTAATCCAGAGTAATTGGATCTATTTGGTTAGCTTAAAGAATCACGGGGATAATCATAAATCTAGAGAGATAAGAGCAATTCTAACAAAAGATCAAAGCGTATCAAAGATCAAAAGACTACAACCCCCGGGATCTGGCTCTACGGCCAGATCAAGGCCATGAAAATGCGGCTTTGACCATGTTTCCGCGATAGGATAGAAGCTGTTGGGGACCGTTTGCTTCCCTTATCTTCATACTCCTCTTCCCCTTTCATTTTAGCTATAAACAACGCATACTTCGATGAAGAACAAGCACTACTCTAGCAGAGAGTTTAGATTAGGCTTTTCATCTTTAGTTTAATTTAAGTTTTTATTTTTATTTATGTAATTTTCTGTTTTTATGTAAGCTTAGGTTAGAGAAGAGATTCATGAGAGAAAGAGAGAAAGAGTTGTATTTAGAGTGACACCAATGTAATCCTTTTTTCTTTCTTTATTCATTTTCAATCGAATCGAAAGTTTACCTATTTTATTCTTCTTCTTGTTTCATTTTGTTTGATTACTATCCATATGAGTCTTATAGCATCGGAAGCGCCTTACCATTGCGAGTGCCACTGATAACTCATGACGATTGACTCCTCTTTAAAAGTCTGCTTGCTCTCCATAATCTTAATAATGTAATATGGATTGAAACTGAATCCGATCTTTTGAGTTATGTGTTAATCTCCTCCACTTCAAGGTAAAATGTTGTTGAAGATCATGGTAAGTAATCAGCTAAAAAGGTAAGTATTCTTTAGGTTTTCTTTCTTTTCTTTTTTAGTGTAGAATCACAACATTTTCCTTACTCTTTTTATCTTTTTCTTTTAACTTAGTTTTTCCTTTCCTTTTAATACTAATGCCATCTTCTTCTATCATCTTCTTCTTCTAACTCAACTTTTAACACTTTTCTTTTCTTTAAAAACTAAGAAGAATGTTTTAACTGATCTCAGTAACTTAGAAATGCTTACTTAACGCTTCTATTGCAGTCCTTCCTTGTGGATCATGACCCGCATAGCCACTTGCTATAGCAGTAGTATTGAGCAACCTAACACGTTCTTAATCTTCAATTCTAAACTGTCTTCCTGTGCAATTTTAGCCTCGATTAAATTTTGGCGCCGTTGCTGGGGAGGGATGATAAGTTTTCTTTTTAATTTACTTAACGCTTTAACTTTCATCTTTGTTTTTTGTGCAGGGGTTAATTTCAGAAAATCAGTAGTTGTAGTGGACATATAGCATATCTAAACCTCTGCTCAAGAAAGCAGAACCAGGGGACCTATTTATTGTCACAAAAATACGACAAAAGTCGCGTTTGCGTGAGATAAGAGGGATGACTACTAACTTGCTTTCTGCAGGTTACTTGAAATTTAAGGATTTATCTTCTGCAGATATTAGTTTTTCTATTTAGCTTACTATACATACCTTTCTGACTCAACAGTAACATGTGTTTGTAATTGCTTAAAAATTGATAAGACTTTGCATCTAAGCATTTATTTAATTTATAATTTTTCATTTCTGTTGAAGAGTGCTGGAGCAAAGGTATGTGTGCATAACATTTACTATATGGAACAATTTTGAATGATTTATATTACTTAAATGTTACTTTTTTGCTAATTATTTGTACACGGGCATGAAAATGATTAAGGGCATAATCTTAAACAAGATAAGGAGGGGAAGTCATTATCCTTCCTTAACCAGAAAATCATCTCCTCACTCACTAACCTAATCTTAACTAAAACTGAGTAGACGTTAGCCCTAGGGACATCTCGGACTTATTAAGAGATTAACCTAAAGAGAAAGTTGTTAGAGTTTAATTCTAGTCAAATCGATGTCAAAAGTTGAGGATTGAGAGGAGAAATCTCAAAGAATAGTGATTTGGCATAATTAGGCTCGTTGCTCAGGAACAGATACCTCCAACTCATCTTGTCCCTACCTGCCCGATTAACTTGTGATCAGATTGCTACAATATACTTCTTGTGAATAGTCAACCAGATAGGAGTCATTTAGGTCTAAGGTCTACCCTAACTTAGGTTAGAATTTTCTTTCTTTTATTTGATTATTTGTTTGTTTGTTTTTGTTTGTTTTTTGTGTGAAAAGGATTACAACTACAAATTTTTTTCCCACTTTCATAGTAGTCTGTACTACACTTTGGACCTCTTTTTCGGATAACACCAGTCCGGCATTACATAATTTTAACCAACCAAGTAGTCGGATTGATTTTATCTGAATCAGCATATTCCCCAACTCTAATATTATGAGCAAGATTGGAGTAATCATCACCACTTTTCGCCGAGTCAGTGGGGATACAATTACCCCAAGTCATATGGTCAACCACCTTACCAACATTTAGCTTCATATATTTCTTTTCTAGAACAACTAATAGAGGAAAAATCTGATTTCAAAAAGTGGATGAAAGCTTTGATTCAGTCCAAAAATGAAAAGATTCTAGAAGCCTTGCATGGTCCAAGTGACAAGTTCAAAACTTGACGGACTCAATAATCCCACAAAAATTTCAAGTATATGATCCATACTCAATTTCTAAGTCCCTCCACAATAAGAAAAACCTAGTGACCTAGAAAAGAGTATGGAATACGTCATTCAATGCCAAAATTGTTTTACCCAGTCTATCGATAGGTTAGAAGCAAAAATTAGTCAATTATCCAAAATTTATAGCAACGAGGAACCTCTACCTTATCAATATTTGACCAATCCTGATATCTTTAACCCTATTGATCTGGCCTATAAGTCATATTGCTTTGGAAACAAAAATTCAATTTTATCACACAATCTTGAACTTGACTAATACTCAACCTTTGACAAATTTGCAAGTTATCACTTCAATGAACTTAAACTTGAATATGAATGTGACTCTGATCCTCAACTTTGTGATTCAGTTCTACTTTTTTAATCTATATTTAGGTATCCTTACCCGATTTGGACTCAATTCTCAAGCAAACATTAATTTCCATACCAATAGATCTTGAAACTGAACCACCTATTTTAGATAATCTCATTTCATTGATGGAAAATGAATGTGAATTTTAATTTTTTTATTGGAATCAACTCTTGAGCCAAAATCGACTCTTGAAACTAAACTTGATTTAAATTATATTCCTCCGAGTCAGTATTGGTTCCTGAACCTTTCATTCTTGAGCCCACTTCAACCATTTTATTGAATCGCATTCTATTGTTTGACCAAGGTATAGGCCATAATGACTCCGCGATGATATTTTAAGATTGGTCATATAATCGGGATAATTTTAATGTTAGGATCTTATATGATCCTATTCAATCTAGGGGTAGTAACAATGTAAGTAAGAAAGAGGTCATAAAAGGTGAGTTCCTTGAAAATTCACATTATTTAGATTGGGCAGCAGCGCTTGGCCCAATCCGATCGCCACCGGAACCACCACCTTGAGGTAACATTTATCATTCCTTTTCTTCTTTTTCATACATATATGCATCATTCATACATTGAGGACAATGCATGAGATAAGTGTGGGGGAGGTTTCTAACATAACATAGGTTTTCTTTTATATAAAAAATATTTTTAAAAAACTTTTTGAAAAGAGAAACAATATTTTGAACTATTTTTATAAGAAATTAAGTTTATTTTAAGGAATAAGAGAATCATAATTAGAATTTATTATACTTGATTAAAATAAGATTATTTGTTTGATTTCTAAGGTTAGGAAGAAAAATGAAAAAGTAATTTAGTCTTGATTTTTACATTGATGAGATATGCATACTTTATACACTTACACACTTAGGATTCAAAAATAAATATTCTTATTAAAAATCCTCTAATTAAGCTGGATATTTGTACCCCATAAAGCATAAGTATTCAAGCCTAAAAATGGTCCATATTATAAAAAAAAACCCTTAGTTTTATGACCTTTTTTGCTCGAGTCCTTAGATCCTTGGGGTGTTTTCTCACCCGGTGACCTAAGATTGTATGGTTTGAGAGTCATCGACTAAAGACTCGTTACATGGGCGAATTAGAAAGCCTAATAGAACTAAAGAATATTACAGCCACATAAGAGTTAGAGTTGAAAAACCCTTAGTCAAATATTCACGGTCACGAGGTGCATATGACTTAGGGTAAAATAAAAAACTAGATGAGAAATGCATCCTTACCTTGATTTATAACAAATTTTTGAATAGAAACTAAGCTTAGGAATGAATAGTTTGGTGATCATGAGACTTATAGATTACTTTAGTTTTTGCAAAAATTACTTCAGATATGTTTTTTCTTCTTCAAAATGCGTTTTCAAAATACTAACACTTTATTCTCTTTCTTTATTTTTTTTGTGGGTGTAATTCACTAAAAACTCTCATGAGACAAAGCTCGTCCTCTAGGAGTAACGTAGAGGTTTAACGGCTTGTTGCACGTGCTAAGTGCAACCGTGATTCCTATGAAAGTAAGTTAGATTATGTTAGTTCTGTTTTACTTTTTATTTGTTTTACTTGAGGATGAGCAAAAGATGGTATGGGAGTGTGATCGTCACTAATTTTGCATTATTTATTGTCACATTTTTACATTTATTTTATAATAATACTCTACTAAAACCCATTTTAATGTCTAATGGTGTGTAGGATAATTAATGATGAAAGAAGAGAAATAGACCAATTTATTTTAATTAATCCAAATTAATTAGGATCAATTTAGTTAGCTTAAAGAGTCACGGGGATAATCACAAATCCAGAGAGATAAGAGCAGTTCTAATAGAAGATCAAAGCGTATCGAAGATCAGAGGACCACAGCCTCAGGGATTTGGCTCACGGCCAGATCAAGGCCGCAAAAACGCGGCTTTGGTCGCGTTTTCACGGCAGGATAGAAGCTGTTAGGGGAGCGTCTGCTCTCCCTATCTTCGTACTCCTCTTCTCCTTTTATTTCAGATATAAATACTGCACACTTCGAAGAAGAACGGGCCCCATCCCACTTGAGAGTTTAGATTAGGCTTTTCATTTCTAGTTTAACTTAGATTTTTATTTTTATTTATATAATTTTTTATTTTTATGTAAGCTTATGTTAGAGAAGAGATTCACGAGAGAAGGAGGAAAGAGTTGTATTGAGAGTAACACAAATGTAATCATTTTTCCTTTCCTTCAACATTTTTCAATCGAATCGAAAGTTTACCTTTTTTATTCTTCTTCTTGTTTCTTTTTGTTTGATTACTACCCATATGAGTCTTATAGAATTGAAAGAGCCTTGCTATTGTGAGTGCTACCGTAGCTTATGACGATGGATTCCTCCTTAAAAGTCTATATCATTTCATACTTGTTCCCCGTAGTCTTTATGATGTAATATGGACGGGGACTGAATCTGATCTTATGGGTTATGCATTGATCGCGTCCACTTCAAGGTAAAACTGTTGGTGAAGATCAAGGTAAGTAATCAGCCGAAAGAGCTAAGTATTCTTTGCGTTTTCTTTCTTTTCATTTCTTAGTTTAGAATCACTTTAAAAACCAACATTTTACGTATCTTTTTATCTCTTTCCATTAACTTAGTTTTTCTTTTGCTTTTAACACCGACACCATCTTCTTCTATCATCTTCTTCTTCTTACTCAACTCTTAACACTTTTCTTTTTTTTAAAACTAAGAAGAATGTTTTAGTAACTTAGTAAGACTTACTTAACGCTTCTATCGCAATCCCTCCTTGCGGATCATGACCCACATAGCCACTTGCTCTACAGTAGTATTGAGCAATCTAGCACATTTTTAATCTTCAATTCTAAACCTTATTTTTCTGTGCAGATCCAGCCTCGATCATTGATCTTAACAGAAAGAGTCACAAAGAGGATACATTCATTTTGCATCTCAAGCAAAACAAGTTTTTTACATCAGAGAGCATTCTGATAAAAAGTGGTCTATTGTGATATCAATGAAGCCAAATATTACTCCTAGTGATAATATTGAGAACGATACAGGGGATAATATTGATGAGCTTCCTTCTTTCTCTTTGGGATTAACAATGGGGGATAATGATGTAATACAGATTTTGATCATGATGCAGAGGAAGATAAGCTCTACGTTAGAGAAGATCATTTTGAAGGCATCTTGGTTGAGAAAACAAGCAAAAAAAATTAAAGGTAAATTTAATTAAACATAAATTGTTTGAATAATTTGCATATTGATTTTTTTTTTTTATTCTCAATAATTGTCTATTCTCATTTACGCTCATTAAATGCCTCTTGCATTATTTGCATATGCATATATTTATTTATGCTTATTAATTGTCTCCTGTTATTATTTAATTTATATATTACTAATATTTTTGTTTTTGTTTCTTAATAGGAATATGGATTCATCCGGCAATACTCGTGAAAGAAAGACTCGAGGTGCCACTCGTATGATTCATCTACCCCACATGAGACATTTGAAAAATAAAGCGGTTGTTGAATTCAAAGATTTACATCGGCCTCTTGATGATGTCGGCATGCAAATTTAAAGTTATCTTGAAGTCATTACTCGTTAAGATATCCCCATTGACATTCCAGATTGGCGTTAGGTTTCCAAAGAGTTGAAGAATAAAATTTGGGATGAACTAACGGTAAAAAAAATATTTTTTTAATTGTCATATATTTATAAATGTTATTCTAATATGTGTGACTTATTGCACTCTGTATTTGAGATAGAAGAGTGTCAGAAGCAAAGCTTACTAGTTTATGCTAAAAATAAATGGAGACACTTCAAAAACAATTTGATAAAGTATTACCTTGTGAAAGATCAAACTGAGCATCCACCAGAAATCTATGCTCATTTCATTGATCAAGACATTTGGGATCGATTTCTTTCTTATCGTACAACTGAAGAGTTTAAGGTATAATTATTTTGTGACTTATCATATTTGAAAATAAATTTTACAAATACATAATAATTAACTTTTTTATAATAGGACTTGTCTGATAAGAATCGGAAGATTCAAAAAATACCAGCACAGATTTAGGCGTAAGGGATATGCGCGCATTGAAAAAAATATGGTAAGCATATGTGATATTTGTTATTTTATTTTTACATAATCTTTTGTAGGTTAAGACTTATGGGAGTCGAGGCGTACGACCTTCACAAAAACCTAAATGGCATTCTATTAAGATATATATTTTTAGTATTTAATATTTTTAACTTAATAATGTTTAAACTATTTATGTGTTAATATGTTCCTCGTGTTTCTTATAGTGTCCTCAGCAACCTGATAGCATTCAGTGTGGATACTATGTTACGTGGATGATGCGGGATATTATCCACTTTCGAGTAGATGCTATTCCAATTGAGGTATAATTATACGCGTCCGAGTTTTCTTTTAAATATTAAATTTAACAAATCTATTTCAATATTTGCAGTTCAATTCCGAAAAAACATATACAGATAATGAAATCAATGAAATTCAGGAGGAGTGAGGGGATATTTGTTTATCTCATTTTAATAGTAAGTATTTTTTTAATACTTTAATTCATTTCTACATCATTTATATGTTTGCAGTCTCATCCTAATTACATATAATTAAATCTCGAGAAATTGTACAAATGGTATTGTATATATTGATCCTTCGGAGTATAATACAAATATTATACTCTTCACTCTAATTTTTGTGCATATGTATGTTATTTGATGCATATTTCAATTTGATGCATGTGTTATTGTAATATTGTACTTGATGTAAAAATTTGTGTGTGTGTGTGTTATATATATCCGGCCATGTGAATGTGTATTTTCAAGTAATGAGTGAATTAAGAGTTAGCTATATGTGTTACTTATATGTTGTATCTATTTGTAAGTATTGAAAATATATTTGATAAGGAGATAATGTGTTTCTGTATGTTGTGATCTCTGTTTCTGTATCTGGGCTGATATTGTAAACAGTGATTTTTGTATTTTAAAATTTTAATTAAAAAAACTCATCTTTTCGCGTCAGTTATCATTAATAACTGATGTTAAAGATGTGGTTTTAGCATCGATTCTTTAATAGAACTGACGCTAAAGACATTTCGCGTCGGTTCTTCAATAGAACCAACGCGAAATGTGCGTCGATTCTGTAACTAAACCGACACCATTCGCGTGGTTCTTTTAAGAACCGACGCGAAATCCCAAAATATTTTGCATCGGGTCTCAATGGAACCGACGCGAAAATTTATTTTCGCACCGACGCGAAAATACCTATTTTTCGCGTCTTGTAAATATACGTCGATTGTAGGACTGATGTTGATTACTTATAGCATCAGATTTAATCCGACGCGACTCCAACTTTCTTTAGTTGTGTGGGTGCTAATATCCACTCCTAAGATAGACTAGTATAAAATGGTGAACAGAACAAATGGATAAAATGCCAGACCCTTGATACTACACGTCAAGACACAATTCTCCAATTAAGTGCTTGTTTGTTTCATTGTAAAATGCCGCAAGTAGCAAGTGACTTACGACCTTTTATGACTTACGGTGTTTGTGTTTCGTTGTAAGTCGTAAAATGCACTTGCATCTCACTTACGATCCATTTACAACACAAATAGTTAATTTTGTGATCATGCAAACCCGCTTACGACTACTTGCAATACAAACAGTTAATTTTAAGGTCATACAAATCTGTATTGCAGACAGTTAATTATAATTAGATTAATATTTTTATTAGTTTAATTATTTTAGATTATGAATATTTTTTAATTATTAAATTAAATATAATTATTAGATTAAAGTTATTATTAATAATTTAATATTTTTATGCATTTAATATTTTAATATTTAATAATCTTAATATTTTTGATTATGTAATATTTAATACGTTATTTTTTAATTTTTTAATTTATTTTAATTATTTAATATTTAATATGTTATATTTTTTAATATATATATTTTTAGTATTTAATGGCATTTTCCATTATTTTTACTGGCATTTTAAATATTTTTAATATTTAATTATATTTATTATGTATTTATTTAATACATAATTATTTAATACTTAATATATTTAATTTTTAATATTTAATAATTTCATTTTTATTTAATTAATTATTATATTATATTTTAATATATTTAAATTATTTTAAATTATTTAATTTATTAAATAATTATATAGTATTTTTAGTATTTATTGATATTTTTAATATTTTTAAATCCCCAAACAGTTAATTTTGTGGTCAACTTTTCCACTTATGACTTACATATTACGACAACTAAATACCTTAAAACACAATACGCTTTCACACTTACAATTTAACATACCAACTAAACATCGTAAAATTTATTTGCATGTAACTCATTTACAGCTGTAAAAGAGTTTACTACTTACGAATTACAACTTACGGTCAATTACGACAACAAAACAGACCCTAACCCTACACCTTTTTTGGTGTTCCTCTTTTATGTTTGACAGTATTGAGACTTTATTTAAGCCTCGCCAGTTGTCGAGGTCTTTCTCCAACAATCAGGGTGCAACTGCACGTGAATGCGTCAGAAATTTTTATATGTTTTCATTATACAGGGAAGATATTTAGTTATATTATATATCACAACTATATATTTATTTTTTCTTAGCATGTTTAAAAAAAATACCTCATATCACAGTGCAAGTGAGATTTGAACTTGTCTTGTGTACACTTTATATAACTTTTATAATCATTTTCTGTATCCATAGTTGGTGAAGACACTTAAAAATCCTTTTATACAATCAATGTTTCTTCCCTTGCTCTTGCAAGCAGCAAGCTATAGGGTTGTTACAGTTTCTGTAATTATCTCATCGTCTTGAATTGTTCAACTATATCACCAATGGGTCCAGTGTTAGGCCAGTTACAGCACAATGATAGAAATGTTGTTGGAATATGAAGCATATAAATGTGAATCTTTGAATTGAATTACGGCGAGATCCGTTGATCGAATCAATTGGATGATGGTTAGAGTGTGTTCTCCTTCCATTGGGGATGAACGTGGTATATTCACATGTTCAATTCCGACTTCGAATGAATGAGATATTCAAGTCTAAAGATTGTCTAATTCAAAGCTAAAATGGGACTAAAGATAGCTAAAAGCATTTAGTCCAACATTGGCCATGGGATGGAAGTTCGTAGTGTTTAAATAGAGAAAATTGAGAACAAAGGACGTGCCCTTTGGGTACTTGGAGTTTTCGCGCGCGATTCGGAGGGAACCATGCCCGCTCATGCGCGCGCCGCCGCTGGCGGCCGGTGCCGGGTCTAGTTTCTAGTTCGGGTTCGGGTTCCCTACCCGGCCTGGTTCTTTTTGAATCAGGTCTCACGGGTATGGGCTACGCGAAGCATACCCGCTCCACTATCCAGATCCGAACCGGCCCGCCAACGGACCCGCCCCGCTATCCGGATTCGAACCCCTCTAGTTGAACAGCCAACAATTGCGACTATTGGATCGAACCATTGCAACGGTTCAGACCGAACCGTTACAACCTTTCGTTGGGTTCGGACCCGTTGGCCCCTCCTGGAGCGCTATAAATAGCGCTGCAGTTTCTCATTCTAAACACAACACCAAAAACGAAAATCTCTTCTCTCTCTCTCTCTGAATTCTGAACTGAAAGTGAGTTACTGCGTTCTGAACTGGAAATGGAGTTCTGAAGTGACTTCCAACGGGAAGTGGGAAAGTTAGTTTCCGAAGCGACTTCCAAAAGAGATTCTGCATAAATTCGTTCTGAAAGAGGGCTTAGAAAATTCAACAGATTCTTTAATAGAATTGTTGTCTGAATCTGGGACTTCTGAAGAAGAATATTCTTCAACCTTCCATCTTCCTCTACAATGGGTGCTCCTCCAAGTAAAGGCAAATATTCTCCCGAAATTTGTCTTTGTCCCGCTGTTTCAACGATCCTGTGAAGGTACTGGTTAACTACGGTTCGACCGTACGGTGATTTGGTAGTGCTATCCAAATACCGTGAAGGAGTGTTGTATCTTAGGAGACCAGCGTCCAGTAACCCGTTAGCACCAGTGCGGGGGACGTAATTGTCTTAAGGAGAATCGCTCTAAGCGTACCTCACTCCAAGTACTGTATAAGTGAATTAATTTCTTTATATAGGGGATATACTTATATTCAGTATATCGAAACTGATTTAGATTCAGTCTAGTTGGTGTTTAACCAAGGAAGGAAATTGAAAGGTGGTTCTTAAACTGTGGAACGTTCTATTAAACGGAAAACCTCCCACTTGATATTTGCCGACCTGGCCAATTAGATTGTTGATATTTCAGTGATCTTGAATAGTTGTCAGATTGATTCCTATTAAGCAGAAACCAACAATCTTAAGACAATTATGTATTGAAGTTTCTTACTTCTATTCTGTTTGAACTTGCAGAAAATGTCTGAGACTAATCAAGATAACTCAAGCAAGGCACCAAACATGCAGCTACAAGCTTTGATGCTAACTCCACTTCCTAACCCGAAGCCGGAGAAGTCAGGAAAATTTGACGGCACAGAATTCAAGAGATGGCAACAGAAGATGCTCTTCTACTTGACCACTCTTCATCTGGCCAGATTCCTGCAAGAAGATCCATCAGAGCCCGCAACTGATGCATGGACTCAATGTGACTTCCTTTGCCGAAATTATATTTTAAATGGACTGGATGACTCTCTTTACAATGTTTACAATCCTATCACAACGGCAAAGAAGTTATGGGTCAGTCTTGACAAGAAGTACAAGACTGAGGATGCTGGTACTAAGAAGTTCGTCGTAGGACGATTTCTGGAGTACAAAATGGTGGACAGCAAGACTGTAATCAGTCAGGTGCAAGAGTTCCAACTTATCTTGCACGAGATAGAAGCCGAAGGTATGATTCTACCTGAAACCTTTCAGGTTGCTACTATCGTGGAGAAACTCCCACCTGCGTGGAGAGATTTCAAGAACTACCTGAAGCACAAGCGAAAGGAGTTGAAGTTGAAAGATCTCATTGTGAGGCTTCGAATCGAGGAGGACAACAGAAAGTCTGAGAAAAGGAGCAGTAAGAACTCTATGAAGCAAAAGCCAATGTGATCGAAGACTCAAAGGGGAAAGCGTCTACTTCCAAAGTCTTAAAGCGGAAGA
Source organism: Agave tequilana (assembly GCA_038442645.1). NCBI lineage: Eukaryota > Viridiplantae > Streptophyta > Magnoliopsida > Asparagales > Asparagaceae > Agave > Agave tequilana. The sequence continues at coordinate 152,356 of JAVJIF010008998.1, read as the reverse complement.
AGACTTCCTAGGGGTACAAAGGCAAGGTCCAAGAAGGCAAGAACATGTGCTTCAAAGGAACTTGCTACATCTGCAACAAAGAGGGGCATAAGGCGAATGAATGTCGCAGCCGTCTCAAAAAGAACAAGAAGAGCCATCCACAGGCAAACTTGACTGACCATGAGTCGCCAAGCCTTTCAGCTGTGGTGTCAAAAGTGAATCTGACAACCAACAATAAGGATGGGTGGGTAGACACTGGGGCTACTCGGCACATCTTCTTTGAGAAATTATTATTCTCTGAATATCAAATACTAGAGCAAGATGAGCAACTATTCATGGGAAACTCAGCCGTCTCAAAGGTTGAAGGAAAAGGCAAGGTCATTCTGAAGTAGACATCTGGAAAAGTGCTTACTCTGAACGATGTGCTACATGTTCCAGATATCCGCAAAAATTTGATCTCTGGATCAATACTTAGTAAGAAAGGATTTAGAATGGTTTTTGAATCAAATAAATTTGTACTTACTAAGGGAGGGATGTATGTGGGAAAGGGTTATCTTGTTGACGGACTTTTTAAAGCCAATGTTGCAGTGGTAGATAAAAAGTCTGTGTATTTGTACCCAAAGCTTATAAATAAAGAAAAATCTTCTGTTTATTTGCTTGAGTCTCCTATTTTGTGACATGCTAGATTAGGGCATGTAAATTACAAGTCATTAAAGAACTTGTCTAATTTAGGATATATTCCTAAACTCAACTTGGAAGAAATTCGCAAGTGTGAGATTTGTGTTGAGGCCAAGTTGGCGAAAAGTTCATTTCACTCAATAGATCGAAATACAGAACCTTTAGGGTTAATTCATAGCGATCTGTGTGACTTGAAGTTTATGCCAACTAGAGGCGGTAAAAAGTATTTTTATTACTTTTATTGATGACTGTACAAGATACTGTTATGTGTATCTTTTAAATAGTAAGGATGAGGCAATAAATATGTTTATAACATATAAAGCAGAAGTTGAGAATCAACTCAACAACAAATCAAGATTCTAAAATCCGATAGAGGCGGAGAATATGAATCAAATGATTTTAGTGAGTAATGTGCTAAATTTGGTATAATCCATCAAACAACAGCACCATATACTCCTGATCAAAATGGAATTGCTGAACGGAAGAACAGAACTTTGAAGGAGATGGTCAATTCCATGCTCGTAAGTTCTGGAGCTCCGCAGAACTTGTAGGGGGAAGCTCTATTAACTGCAAATTATATTCTAAATAGAGTACCCCACAAAAAACTTGGTCTTATACCATTTGAGTTATAGCATGGAAGGACACCTTCCTACCATTATCTCAAAATGTGGGGGTGCCTTGCAAAGGTGCTAGCACCATTACCTAAAAAGACTAAGTTGGGAGCAAAAACTATGGACTGCATATTCATAGGCTATGCCTTGAATAATAGTGCCTATAGATTTCTGGTTCATAAATCAGAAATACCAGATATTCATGTAAACATGATTATCGAATCAAGAGATGTTGTGTTCTTTGAAGACGTCTTTCCATACAAACGGGAAGCAGATAAGACTTCTAGGAAAAGAACACACGAGATGGCGTTCAGGGATGAAAGCCCCGAGGAACCGATTGTTAATGCGGAAATTGAACCAAGAAGAAGTCAGAGATCTAGAATCTCAAAATCTTTTGGTCCAGATTTCATAGCATAAGCTACTGAAAGCGAGCCTCAAACATTTAAAGAGGCTATGTCAAACCCCAGAAGCACAAAATGTTATATACAACGATAAGTCTAGACTTATTCGTCGTAGACATAATACTGCGAAGTAGTTGCTCTCAAATGGAATTATCTCTATTGACTTTATCTCGTCAAAAGATAATTTAGCGGATCCGCTTACTAAAGGTTTAAGTGGAGAGCGTATAAACTGCGCATCGAGGAGAATGTGTCTAAAAGCCTAACCTTACCGAGTCAGCTTAATGGAAACCTCACTTAGCGACTGGAGATCCCACGGACTAAGTTCAAGAGGAAAAACTAGTTATGATTGACTCAGCAGTAAGCACTTAGGAGCTTGACTCCAATCCATTCCTAAGGTGCACATAAGTGCTTTTCTACAAGTGGATTAAGGATAAGCTTAACGCTTTTAATGATGACTATATCTTGTTACTAAACAAGTAGAGTAGAGTAGACTACTCTTAATAGAACGATCACTTATGTGAGTATAGAGTTGGGTCGGCTCTTTGGGAATTTCTATGGAGGCTGTTATTCCCTAAAGATACTCTCTGAAAAAAGAATGTCCAGGACCAAAACGGACACAACCGAGAACCAAAGTTGATTTGGAAAGTCACTGTGTGAAGCTTGTTGACTTGGCTTACACTAACGGCTAACAGTTCAAGACCTAGTTCACTGATTAGCCAGTAAGTCCGATAAAACTTTCGCTATGGAAGGTTCAAGACCTAGTTTACCTATCCTGATGTAGTTTCTTTTCTAAAGTACCTTTCACAATAGAGTCAGTCTCTTTGTGTGTCATTTCCTTAAATCTCCATTCATTGTAGGGGATTGTTGGAATATGAAGAATATAAATGTGAATCTTTGAATTGAATTACGGCGAGATCTATTGATCGAATCAATTGGATAATGGTTGGAGTGTGTTCTCCTTCCATTGGGGATGGACGTGGTATATTCACATGTTCAATTCCGACTTCAAATGAATGAGATATTCAGGTCTAAAGATTGCCTAATTCAAAGCCAAAATGGGACTAAAGATAGCTAAATGCATTTAGTCCCACATTGGCCATGGGATGGAAGTTCGTAGTGTTTAAATAGAGAAAAATGAGAACAAAGGGCGTGCCCTTAGTGACTTTCCAAATCAACTTTGGTTCTCGGTTGTGTCCGTTTTGGTCTTGGATATTCTTTGTTTCAGAGAGTATCTTTAGGGAATAACAGCCTCCATAGAAATTCCTAAAGAGCCGACCCAACTCTATACTCACATAGCTGATCGTCCTATTAAGAGTAGTCTACTCTACTCCACTTGTTTAGTAACAAGATATAGGCATCATTAAAAGCGTTAAGCTTATCCTTAATCCACTTGTAGAAAAGCACTTATGTGGCCGGCGCCGGCGCCGGTGCCGGGCCCGGGTCTGGGTCTGAGTTCTGGTTTCTGGTTCTGGTTCGGGTTCGGGTTCGGGTTCCCTACCCGGCCTGGTTCTTTTTGAATCAGGTCTCACGGGTTTGGGTTACGCGAAGCATACCCGCTCCACTATCCAGATCCGAACCGGCCCGCTAACGGACCCGCCCCGCTATCCAGATTCGAACCCCTCCAGTTGGACAGCCAACAGTTGCGACTGTTGGATCGAACCATTGCAACGGTTCAGACCGAACCGTTGCAACCTTTCGTTGGTTCGGACCCGTTGGCCCCTCCTGGAGCGCTATAAATAGCGCTCCAGTTTCTCATTCTAAACACAACACCAAAAATGAAAATCTTTCTCTCTCTCTGAGTTCTGAAATGGAAGTGAGTTACTGCGTTCTGAACTGGAAGTGGAGTTCTGAAGTGACTTCCAACGGGAAGTGGGAAAGTCAGTTTCCGAAGCGACTTCCAAAAGAGATTCTGCATAAATTCGTTCTGAAAGAGGGCTCAAAAATTCAACAGATTCTTTAATAGAATTGTTGTCTGAATCTGGGACTTCTGAAGAAGAATATTCTTCAACCTTCCTTCTTCCTCTACAGTGGGTGCTCCTTGATTAGTCTCTAATTTTGCATAATTTGTATCATATCTTCACATTAATTTCATATTAAATTCTGCTAATAAAGCTTTGCTTGCTTGATTCTAGGTCCATGGTGTGCAATGAAGAAGAAGACCCTAAATCACCATTTAATTGGTGATTAAAGGCCTATAAAAGATAGCCATTGACCTAGAGAGCTGATTCTGTAAAAACTAGGGGCTGCAAATACGAAACCGAGCACAGAGCCTGACAGGAGACAGACGGGACCGCGCGCGGCTCGAAGCGCCGCGCGCGCGGCCCTAGTAAGGCCGCGGCCCCGGCCGCGTTTTGGGCTAGGGCCTGTCCCCTAGCCCCCCTCTTCCCTGGTGGCTATAAATACCCCCCTTGGGGTTTCAGAGCAAAGATATGCAGAGTTTAGGAGTAGTTTTCATTCCATGTTGTAATTTAGGGTAGTTTAGTTTAGGTTAGTTCTTCTTTCTCCCTTGTGTTTTTCATTTCTTGTAGATCTTGTATTAGGGAGAGAGAGTGGTACATGTTGGAAAGCAAGAGTGCTTGTAATAGAATGTGACAATCTATGAAAGGTGCTCTCTTACCTTATCTTTATTTTCTTCTCTCTAATCTCTTTTACATGTGTAGCTAATCTTTTCTCTCATGGCACTAACTACTAACCACCAACTTGCTAACTTCTTTTATGATAATCCACATAAATCTAATAGCCTCGTTTTGGCCTTGCTCTTGCAAGAGCCATTGATGGCTCATGATGATGGATCTAACACTAACTTCCTAACCACTAACAATCTAACATTACTTTACTCCATCCTTACTTTTAGTTTTGATGGTTTAAGTGTAACTTGAACTTGTTTTGTTGAGTTGGGTTATGATGAGTTACATATGAGTCATGCTTTGTAAAGCTGTTGAACAAGGACTAGTGATGGCCAATAATACATGTGAGGAAACTATCACAATAGGTTAGAATATTGGTGGAGTCATTAGTAGTTAGTAGCCATGGGTTTTCTTTCCTTTTCACTTTATTTTAGATATACATACAAAAATCACAAACATATTCTTTTCTATGTTTCCCACTTCTTTGTTTTCACCGTACTTCTCTTTTCATTCTTTCTTTTCTTTTCTTTTCTTTTCATTCTTTAAAACTTTGAAAAATCTTTAACAAACACGTGAATCAACTGGTAAAGCTTCTATCGCCTCCCATCCTTATGGATTCGACTCGTTTTAGCCTCTATGTTATAACGGAAGTATCGAGGAAGCCAAAGCACACACACTTTAAATCTTAACTTCAAAACATACACTTTTTGTGCGTGGTTTTCCCCCGATCAAATTTTGCTGCCGTTGCCGGGGATGGGAACGATTTTATTTCACAAGTTTGCTAACTTTTCTTCTTTTTTTTTTGGTGTGCAGGTTAAAGTTTTAGCGTTGCAGAAGTCCACACTTGATCAAGATGGGTAAATTCTTGTACATTTTTATATTCTGCTGCTAATTTTTGTTTATATTACCTGTGCACTGTAAATAATCTTAAGAATTAAAATACGGTAATTGAATGCTTTAAAACGGTTTAGACATTTGCATCTAGGCACGTGTCAATTTTCATACTGTATTTTATTCTTATGTTGTTGTGATATTGATAGGAGGTGTACATATGGCATTACATATAGTATAGGACAAACACTTTAGTGATTACTCGCTTTTTTTGTGTTCATGCTTATCTATATTGCACACTTGCACAAATTTAACTTAAGGGCAAAACCCAAAACAACATAAGGTGGGGAAGTCATTACCCTCCCTTAGCCCAAAAATCACCTCCTCACTCACACAACCCAAGCCTTAATAAAATTTGCTAGACGTTGGCCCCTAGGGACATCTCGGACTCATTTAGGAGATTGACCTAAGGGGAAGTTGTTAGAAGTTGACTCTTGTCAAATCGGTGTCTAAGTTTGGGGATTGAGAGGCGAAACCTCGAAGAACAGTGGTTTGGCATAATTAGGCCCGTTGCTCCGACACGGATACCTCCCACTGATCTTGCCCTGGCCGATTAACTCGTGGTCAGCGTCCGACAATATACCCCCCGTGGACAGTCTAACCAGTTAGGAGTCGTCTAGGTCTAAGTCAACCCTAGCATAGGCTTGTTTTCTTTTTCTCTTTTTTTTTGTTTGTTTGTTTGTTTTTTTTCTTTTTTGTAAATTGTGATATGGATTTTAATAACAACAATTCTTTCAATTATAATATGAATCATATTTCACCCCGACCTCATTTGACTCGGATAACTCTGACCCGACAATGTACAACATGAACCAACCATATATGCCGGGTTGGGATTATCCGAATCAATATGACCCATATCCCCAACCATATGACCATAATTTTCAAAATAATTTCAACTCTTCACAGAGTTCATGGGGATTCACCAACCCCGAGTCAAATTTTCAACCATCTTGTCCACAATTTTCACAATATTCATTCCCCAATTTTGATTCATATACTCCTTTTCCTGAACCACCAATTGAAGAAAAATCATCATTGGAAAGGAGTATAGAAGAGTCCTTACAACAAATGCAAAATTTGCTCAATTCACAATCCTTCCCACATCACACTCCACATACTCCTTTTCTAAAGCATCCAATTTAAGAAGAATCTGAGTTAGAAAAGCGTTTGGAAGTCTTTTGTGATAGAATGCAAAACATGTTGGACTCCTAATCTCAACCAAATTTTCAAGAGTCCTACTCATCTTTTCCAGTCTCACCTATGCCAAATGAACAACCATCAATACTGGACTTGAGTATGGAACCCTTGCGTGAGTCCGAGCAGCAATCAAAAAATCCAAGGGACTCACAATTTCACCATAATTTCAAAATCGACTTCCATACTCATCTTTTCACGAAGAATCAATTACAAAGAGTATGGAAGACATGATTCCGAATCCAAATTCTGTTACACGGCCTATCAGTAGGTTAGATTCACTTTTGAGCGAATTGATCAATGGGAGCGAGGAAACCTTTCTTGTCAACTTTGACCAATTCTTATATCCCTAACTCTACTGATTGGACCCATGAATCATGTCATTTTAGAAATCCAGCTTCAATTTCAGAATATACATTTGAACTTGACCACGCTCAAGTTATAAAATCGCCTGGACATTCTGGCAAGTTATCCCTTTCCTGAAATTGAAACCGAACCTGACTGTGATCCTGAACCTCATGTTAGTAATTCCATTTCGCTTTTAATTCAATAATGACTTCGGTATCTTTACCAGATTTTTTCTCTATTCCGGAGTCAACGTTGAATCCTGTAGTACACCGTGAAATGGAATCACCAATCTCTTATGATCACACTTCATTAATGGGGACAGTGTGTGAACATCAATTCTTTGGTTTGGACCCTATTTTTGAACCAATTTCGACTCTCATTGTTGACTCTCGACTTGATCTGAGTCAACTTCCCAGTCGGTATCGGTTTTTATTCCTGATCCCTTTGAGTCCAAATCCATCATTTTCAAAAATCACACTTCATTGTTGGACAAGAATGACTCAGTAATAATTTTTAAAAATTGAAAATTAGATGGGGATAAATTTTTCAATAAGACCATTCAATCCATCATTCTTTTCTGGGGTCATATTAGCGAGGTCCTGGTGGATTTCTGGATGATCCACGATATCTTGATTGGGTCGCAACGCTTGGCCCAATCAGACCACCACCGAAGCCACCCCCTTGAGGTCATCTTTCTTCACTCTCCATTTGTTTTATGTATTTACACATTCACGATGCATTGAGGACCATGCATGAGATAAGTGTGGGGGAGGGTTTACTAACATAGTTAGTTTTATATTTTCTTTCTTTTACACTTCTTTTTACTTAAAAAAATCTTTTATAAAAACTCTTTTCTTTTTTTTTACAAAACTTTTTGAATCAAGAAAAATAGTTTTGCTTTATTTTTAAGAAAATTAAGATTATCTTAGGAATTAGGAAGACCAAAATTATGAAATTTTAAACCAAGTCAAAATAATAGATCTTGTCTAAATTATAGGATAAGAAAGTAAGATTGAAAAGATAATTTGATCTTAAATTTTTTGCCTTAGATTTATGCACTCCACACTTACACAATTTTTGGGATTGAAACAAAGACTGAAAATGCCATAAAAATATTCAAAAAAACAAAAAAAATAATAATTATTATATGATAAATAAAAATCACTTATTGAAGTTGGGTAATTATGCCTTAGGAAGCATGATTATTCATACATAAAATGGTGGACAAAAATAAAATAACTTCTTTAATTTTGTGGCCTTATTTACTCGAGTCCTTAAGTCCGAGGGATGTTTTCTCATCTGGTGCCTAAGACCATCTGGTTTGGGAGTCACCGGCTAAAGGCTCACTACCCGGGTAAATAAGAAAGCCTAAGAAAACTAAGGGAAGAAAAAAGAAAAAATAAATAAAAAAGTATAATATATATTAAATAAATGGCATGAAAGTTTGAGTCGATATCCCAAAAATCTTCACAGTTCACAAAGTGCATATTTTTCTAAAAGTTTTATGAAAGATCAAAGAGTCAATTCAATTTTAAATTCTTACATTTAATTTATAACAAGATTTTTTGCATTTTGACTTAGTTTAAGAAAGAACAATTTTTTATTAACCTATGACCTTAGATCACTTATATTTTCGCAGAAATATTTCAACACTTTTCTCTATTTCAAAATGTGTTTTCAAAATACTAACATTTGATTTCTTTCTTTATAGATTTTGTGGGTGTAATCCGCTGAAAACCCTCAGGAGACAAAACTCCTCCTCTAGGGGAAACTTAGAGGTTTAACGGCTTGTTGCACATGCTCAGTGCAATCGCGTCACCTGCGAAAGTGGTGTAATAATTCCTTAGTTTTTGTTTTGCTCGGGACGAGCAAAAGATAAGTGTGGGGGTGTGATTAGTCTCTAATTTTGCATAATTTGTATCACATCTTCACATTAATTTCATATTAAATTCTGCTAATGAAGCTTTGCTTGCTTGATTCTAGGTCCATGGTGTGCAATGAAGAAGAAGACCCTAAATCACCATTTAATTTGTGATTAAAGGCCTATTAAAGATAGCCATTGACCTAGAGAGCTGATTCTGTAAAAACCAGGGGCTGTAAATACGAAACCGGGCACAGAGCTGACAGGAGACAGAAGGGACCGCGCGCGGCTCGAAGCGCCGCGCGCGCGGCCCTAGTATGGCCGCGAAAACACGGCCCGGCGCGTCCACGGCAGTACGGCCGCGCCCCAGCCGCGTTTTCAGTCTTAATATTTCATGACATTAAGCAAACAATTCCCCACATTAATTCATAAATATAGATATTATACATGGTCCTCATTATGTATAAATTAGATTTTTCTCTTAATAAGATTAACACACCATACCAATGAATCAATATAGTACCAACACATAGAGTAATATTTCTTCTTCTTCTTGTTTTTATATTGTGTCCAATATCTCACGTGTCAAGTGTCAACTATGTTAGAGTTAGCGTGTAGCATATATTTATTCATGTATTCCATAGAATTCGCTAATATAATTCGTTCGTTGCTTGAAATCTAAGCAATATTTCAAGTATTGATCGACTAACATAATCATGAGGATTTATACTTCGATTATTTCAAGTATTCTAACATAGGGTTCTAGTTATTCTAGTTTTATACGTTGTGGGAATTTATGCTAAATCCATAGATGTGATCTCATTTTTATGAAACCCACCATATAAGTTTTTTTTCTTTCAAATTTCTAAGTTCATTAGGTAATAACAATCCATCAAACTTAAATGAGTTAAATCTAAGTTTATTCACCTAGCTTCCAATAAGTGCTTCCCATAATTTGCTTGGACGAATTCCTTCCTGAGCTGAAAATCCTATTCATAGATAAGCCTAAAGTTAATCATTATAGTTAATGTAAACTTAATATTTTTAGGAAAATTTCGCTGTTTTTACCTTCGGTTGAGATCTATAGTCGTCAATCTACCATCCGATGAACCCAAGTTCTGATTACGCGCACATCACATCCTTCTCGACCTCCCCTGCCGCGCGCTCGACCTCCTCTAACTCTGCACACGCGCACGTGCTCTCCCTCTCCCCAGGTTGCACTTCTGTCCAGGCCGCGTGCCTGGCTGTCGCCGCTGGTCCGACTGGCCGCCGACCACCAGAGCACAGTCGTCCCCTCCCTTCCTGATGCGCCTGCGTACACAGTCATGCACATTCGCTTGTTGCCGCCTCCGTCCCCACTTCCCTGTTCTTCTCCTCTTTCTACCGCTGCCAATGGTGGGGGGAGAAGGAAAAAAGAGAGAGAGGATGAGAGAGAGAAAGAGAGAGAGAGAGAGAGAGAGAGAGAGAGACTTACTAATTTTGATCAAGAGAGAAAGGAGGAGGAGGAGAGTTGTTTGCAGTTTGATGGAGAGAAGATGAAGAGGTGAAGAAGAGAAATTTAGGGTTGAAGTGTGAACAGAGGGGTATTTATTTTTCCAATTTTCTTTATTTTTCTTTTTCCCAAAATTCCCATGTTAAGCCACCTCTTTCCCAAAGCATCGAATTTGGGGCACCACCTGTTCCCACACAACAGGTAATTTACCTGTTGTGTGGGAAACAGGGTGTGTGTGTGTGTGGGTGTGTGGGTGTGTGTGGGTGTGGGTGTGGGCACCACCTGCAGCCACACAACAGGTAAATTACCTGTTGTGTGGGAACAGGTGGTGCCCCGAACCACAAAGCATCCCCCACTCTTCCGCCACCTCATCCCTACCCCTCTCCACTTCTTTTCAACACATCACACAAATTTAATTTAATTATTAAATTAATTTATCAGAAATTATAAATTTATGTATAATTAGTTATAAATATATGTATAAGTATGATGGAAGCTTGGAATACTAGTATTTGTAATTATCATAAGAATTCTATATATGAAAATTTTCTTAGTTTATTAATGGCACATATATATGGCTATTCCCCTTACATACACCATTATATTTGACAAATTATGTGTATGTATAGTTGTCAGAATCTGACCACTCGCCAAGATCGCAACACATGACCCGCCACACCTGGGTGTTTCAAGTGGACAACGAACTCGAAATACCAGTTAGCTCACATTCAACCCCAAGGAATTAGCCTCGGGCCTTTCTCCGAGCTCACATTCAACCCCGAGGAGATATCCTCAGGCCTTACCCTGAGCTCACGTTCAACCTCGAGGAGAGAGCATCGGGCCTTGTCCCGAGCTCATATTCAAACTCGAGGAGAGAGCGTCGAGCCTTGCCCAGAGATCACATTCGAATCTGTGAAGAGAGCCTTGGGCCTTACCCTGAGCTCAAATTCAAACCCAATGGGAGAGCCTCGGGCCTTATTTCGAGATCACATTCGACCCCGAGGAGAGGACCTCGGGCCCTTTCTTTTTCCGACATCCGCAACTATCAGATCTCTCCCCGACCTCCACAACATAGGATCTCCACGGATATTCTCGCTTTCACTGGACACAGCTCAGCAGCAGGGTTTCTCGGATCACGAAGGTAGATATACTACCACGATTCCCCATGTTCTAAATACTCTCCTATTTCAGTAGGGCAGTTATGAATACAGCATGTCAATCCCAATAATAGAGCACAGCAATCTGAGCGATTATAGAAAGATCCCAACATGCAAATTATGTAGTTGTGAAGATCTAAGAAATTTGAACCATCGGTTACAACGCTACAGAGTAGTTATACACCTATAGATCCATGGAAGAAGGTGCCGGTTGGAATCGAAAAAATTGTGAATACAAGAATACTCTACAGAGATCACTATAATCTCGAGAAAATATTGTGAATTCTCTCTCCTCCTAGTGATTTTTCCCAATTTGAGTTTCCCCGTAAAAATCTTTTATCTTTGCCTGTTCACTATGTTGAAACCTAAAGTTTCACCCCGGTTTAGATAGACCCTCTCATTTGTGGTGTGAGATTGACCATTCGATCAATCACATTAGAAAATCTACACCACATATACATACATATATATATATATATATATATAAGAAATATGTGCCTCAGCCGATAGCTAAGAGTCCCTCTCAGCTTGCGGTGACGTGGCACAGTATTAGCCACACCAATAAGTTGCGGCCAGCCTATTGGAACAAGTGAAATTACTAAATTCCCTTACGGTAAAAGGTAGTGGTCCTGCTATTGTTTATGATTATTTTTCCCATTTTTCTTGTTCCGCGTGCTGTCAGATTTAGGTTTGAGTTTTCGTTCATAAGGTTTTTCTAAAAAAAGTGAGATTCGGATCAAATACTTTTTTTTACTTTGCAGACCTAGATCTCCAAGCTCTTCACATCGGGATCTCCTTTTCTATTTTAATGTCGACCGCCTACCAGAACACATCTCCTGCCAATTCAGGTCGTCGTCGTCCCTGATCTCTTTCCCTGATCTAAATATGAATCATATATCATCGTGTTCAACTTCCTCATAGAATATTGAAAATCTTGAAGGTTGAGATCTTTGGATGTTGATCAAGAGGTTTTCATTTTTTCTTTTTTTTAACTTTTACCCGCAATTTCTTATTTGTAAAAAATCTTAGGTAACCTAGAGGGAACTGCGACCTAGTTTACGTTTTACTGAACAAGAATCACTTTTACCAAAGTCGCTATTTTTTAGTTAATAATTTCACAGTTTTTTTAAATGCGACCTTAGTCGCAGTTATTTAATTTTAAAATTACCTGTTTTTTCTCATGGTCACTAATTTTTAAGTACTGCGACCAAGGTCACAGTATTTATTAAAATAATTTTTTAAGTTATTATAGACATCCTAAAGTATGCGATTACGGTCGTTGTTTTTAATAAACTATGTCTCAGTATCTATATAATTGCGACCTTACTTGCAGTCCGTAATTGCCTTACATGTGCGACCTTTTGCGCAGCCTTTTAATATATTTAGGACTTTGACAGAAATCGCGGTATTACAAAATATCATTTTTTTGGAAAAAACATGGACATCCTGAAAGCTACGACAGTCACAGTCTTTTATTCAATAGTCACAACGATCTTTATAACTGCGACCTTAGTCGCAGTTTAATTATATTATAGTTCAGACGTGTGATTTTCAATTATTTTTTTATTTAATTCAATAATTATTTTGGTAGGATCTGAATTTACATGGAGATATGTCTGGAAGCTTAGTTATACTTTTAGGACAACAATTTTTTACAGACGATGAAGCATACAACTTCTACAATGCTTATGCAAGGAACAAAAGTTTGGTGTGAGAAGAAAAAGAATAGATAAGTCACGTAGGCCTCCTAATGAAGTTATTTTTAGAATATTTTGATGCAACAAGAAGGGTGTGAAGAAGTTGTCTGACAAAAGACAAGATAGGCTTACAGTCAACCATTGAATCGACATTAGAGTTGAGTGTCCTGCTAAGATGCCTGTACATCATTGTTTATTATCACACCGAAGATTTTGGGTTGTCACCAAGTTTGTTGATTCTCATTCACATGATTTACTAAGCCCAGATAAGGTCCATCACTTTTACTCTCACCAGATACATCGATCAAAGATTAGCAGAAGCATTATGACCAATTTGGTTGATGTAAGAATTCATCCTTCAAATATTTTCGTGTTGTTAATGCAATGAATCACGAAGAAGGTTGTGAAGAAGTAAGCCCGCAATAAATTATTGATTTTATTCGACATCAGAGAAATAACATTGGCCAGGAGTTTATTTCGGTCATCAAATATTTTCAGAAAAAGGTGAGTCTGATCCAGAATTTTTCTTTGCCAGTGAAGTTGATAATGCGGGCACACTAAGAAGTATTTTTTGGGCTGATGGAAGAGTAATTTTCTTGTATTTGAGTTTTGTTGATGTGATTGTTTTTGACACAACATACAAGACTAATCATTTGAATCTGCCATTTGCTCCATTCACTAGAGTGAATCATCATCGACAGTTAATTTTGTTTAGTTGTGCATTACTTGCGGACGAACAGAGGGGTACATTTGTTTGGCTGTTCAATAAATGGCTCAAATGCATGCATAGAGTTGCACCAAAAGTGATTATTACTGATCAAGATGTCCAAATAGGTGATGCCATCAAGATAGTATTTTCAACTACTCGGCACCGTTACTATTTTTGGCATGTAAGAAAATATATTGCCGAGCAACAAATCCCCCTGATGAACAAGTACGGGAAAGATTTTGCCTCTAATTTTTATTTGTGGTTTATCTCCCATGATATAGCACATGTAAGGAACATAGAGATTGATGAAGAAAAAATATCATATAAAAAAAGAAGAAGACAATTGGTTGTTGAAGATGTACAGATTGAGTAGACACTGGGTTAATGCTTATTTAAAAGATATTTTCTGTGCTGGAATGACAACCAGTAAAAGGTCTGAGAGTAATAATTCCTTCTTTGATGGTTTTGTGAATGCGAACACAAAACTAGTTGAGTTTGTCTACCAATACAATAAAGTTGTCGATGCCCGTCGTAGTTCTGAAACTCAACAAGACTTTCGTGTTTGAATTGTGTGCAATTTGTACATTGAATCCATATGAGATACAAGTTTTAAAGTTTTATACCATGAAAATTTTTCAATTGTTTCAAAAGGAATGGGCAGTTATAATGACACTCTTTTCGAAAGAGTTGGAACATGATGGACCAAAAGCAAATTATTTGATTGGTGAATTTTCAGACTCAAAAGAGACTTGGGAAAAGATCAGTTATAAGAATTCTGGTGAGCTTAACGTGTCTTATAATTGCACATTATTCGAAACAGAGGGTATCCTTCGTAGATATATTATATGCATTTTTGTGGCGCAATCACATTACACATATACCAGATCCTATATACTACAAAGATGGAGGTTGGATGCCCGTTACAAGAATATTGCAATTGAAAATGGGATTAGACCTTTTCCCAATCAAGGCACGCGAGGAACTGCTAGACTATGGACACTGTGATCCAAATTTAATGCAATTCTTGAAATGATGTCCAATTCGGATATCCCTCTTTCAAAGTTGGATGTTGTGTTGGAAAGATTTACTGCAAAAATCAGTAATGAATGCAAATTCAGGACAGTAACTGATCAATCATCATAGTCTGAAATAAATGTTGGTTCTGGTGGATCAATTGTGATTTTGCGAAATGGTAAAGAATTACTCTACGCGATCCAACTGGTCCTGCACCTACCAAGGGGAGGCCTAAAGGTGCATCCAAACTAAAGTCCGGTTTTGAAGATTCTCTATCACAGAAGGAAGTCAAGCATCGAAAGTGTAAAAATTATCAACAACTGGGCCATTACAGGACCGGTTGTCCATTATTGGTATAAAATTAAACTCGTTATAGAATTTAAATTTTAAGTTTGATATTTCAAACATTTACGTTAATTTTTTACTGGCAGAGGAAGTAGCTTCAGGTTGCGGCTACCTGGAACGAATAAAATTTTATTTATATATCTTTATGCATCATCTGCGACCAAGATCGCAATGTTAATAGAAAAGGCATATCATTGTACTGTGACCTACAGGTGCTATTGTACTTTCAAATATTTTTCATCTCTTGTTCTATAGTAATATGTTGTACTTTATAATAATTTTTTGAATCCAATGTAATTTGTAACAGTAAAAATATTTTTTAAAATCCACTGCGACAATGATGGAGTATTCGGACAGAATGCTAAAGTTAATTGAACATAGACTGTGGTCACTGTATGCTATTTTTTGAATTAATGGAATCTTGATTATTCTTTTAGACTGCGACTTTGGTCGCAATCAACCAAAAACAGTGGTTTCAGAAATGTAATCAGCGTCGTAGTTCATATTTCACTTTATTTTTTGGGTTGTTTGCTACTCTTATTCTGTATGAATTATTATATTAAGGTTTCTAATTATGTTACCACTTTATTATGTTGAAATATGTTATTAATTAAATTGTATATTGTGAAATTTAGGCCTTTGTAATGATCACTGTGACCTTGGTCGCAATTAAGATTATACTCTTTAATTAGCCTTTTACATCAACAACTCCATTCACTGATATTGCTATTTGGTGACTGCGACAATAGTCGCAGTGTGTCTCATTTTGATGTAAATTATCACATTTTTGTGATTGGATCACATTAGCTTGTTGTTGGGCCAATACATGCTATCTTGATCACAGTCAGTTTTAAAAATAGTGAAAACGTTCGACATAAGCCATAAAAAAATTGTCACTTAGTTCACTATTCTTACAAACATAGAAGATCGGTCATTAAAATTAAAATTAGAAAAAATATTTTTTATATAATTAACATTCCAAAATAAAGGTATAAAATGCCTAAAAATAAAAAACTCCATATTTAAATTCTGATGATGAATACAAAGGACTATTCTAGTCGTCCTCGTCATCACCATCATAATCATCTTCGTTTTTCATATTATAACGGTCTTCGTCTTTCGTCTTGCTTTCTTCCACCTCTTCCTTCTCATTACCGCGACTCTCCTCTTGGCTTCTTTCTCTTCACAGCGGTGTTTCGTTTCATCTATGAACTCTCAAAACGGGTCGTCTGTATCAAGCTCATCCTCAAGGGAATATATTAGAACTATATTCCCAATCATCGTTAGAGGAATTGCTTCTTTTAGGGGAAAATGGTGGAGAAGACATTTTTAAACTTTTTCAAAATTTTACAGAAATGAATTTAAGGTATGTAATTTAGACTGTTGTTTTCTTTTAAAGGACACCCTTAATATATAATACATCAGGAATTCCAAAAGGCTTATACTCTCAAACGACGTGAACATGGCGTAAATTTATTATTTATCTTTTTCAAAAAGTGTATATTTTCTATGTGACTGTTCAGTTTTCAAAAATCGGTTAAACAATAAATTTTGAAATGCAATTATTTATGCCTTGAAGACAGCAGGACTATTATTCTTTTAGTTTCTTATGGTATAAAAGGTCTCTGTTAAATTAATTATTTTAACAAAATTTAAAACATATATCATGTATATAAAAACATTGCATTTTCTCATTTGATACTGCGACCATGATCGCAGTATGATGGCATAGTACTCCTTAGCAGCATGACAGTTCAGAAACTTCGACCGTGCTCCGAAAGCCCAAATAACCAACTTACTTTAAATTATTCGCACTGCGACCATGGTCAACTTCCCTCAACTTCGACTTCAACTTCCTTAGCAGTGCGTCCTAGAATTAGATTCATTTACTGCGACCGTGATCGCAATGCGAATAAATAAATTTATTTTTTCATAATTTATTTGTAGTGCGACCATTGTCACATTATAAGAAGTCGGTACAGTTGGTTGATGTTATAAATGGACTTTGGTCGCAATTTATATTATCGAGGCAGTAGGTTTATTTAAAGAATGCGACTAAGGTCGCAGTCTCGGTTTCATTTTTCAGAATGGAAAACAGCCAGTATAGTGGCAGTCTATAACACTTGAATAAAAATGTAGATAAATACCATTAAATTATCCACCAGAATTGCTTTATAAATAGGATATTTAAGAAAATTTAAAATTCTTTATTACATATATGTTAAATAAAAAACAATGAATGAATGTTTAACAAAAATTGTATTCTTAAACATTTATATTACAAAAAAAATATTAATGGATGTCAATCTTCAAATATCAATCTTTAAAAATCATTCTTCTCATTTCTTCTGTTTCTTTATTCTAACTTTTTCTTTGTCTGCGAATAACATGTATGCAAGTTCGTCTGTCAGCTTCTTTACAACGGTATCCATTACATCATCAACTGTTGACGGATCTCTAAATACTATACTTTCAATGTATTTGCATACATATAAAACGCAATCAACACTAGAAATATACCCAAAAAATGATATTTGAGATTAAATTTTTCCCATCAATCAGTAAGAAATAATTTTATATAAACCTCATAAATAATATATACACGTTAACCTATTGGGAACATTTTGCATACTTTAAATAGGTTTTCTTCAACCTTTATTGAAATCTTGTTTAAAAATCTGTAACAATCTATCTTTCTGCATTTTCAAGAGAAATAAATAACATTCAATTTTAATGTCATTTAATTCAGAGAATAAGTAATTGCAAGATGAAGTTTAACTAACCATTGTTCTAGCATCTGTTTCGTACAGCTTTAGTATATTGCTTGATTTATCCACTAGAACCAAAGAATTATAAAAAAACCAATCTTTTATATGGCAATCCAAAACAATAAGGTCCAATGGAATCCAGCTTCATCGGCACTGTACTTATAATAGATTGGGAAGAACATGAAATGTGTATCACTAGTCCAGTTTCTCAGTAACTTCTTAATGAAATATTCTTTCAGATCTCTACTTTTAGATACAATACTGTGTTGTCAAAATAAGACAATTCAAACATAGAAAGATTAATAATACATTGCATTATTAATATCTAAACTTATAAGAAAATAAAAACTGCGACCAAGGTCGCATTCAGCTTTCTCATCAAGAAAAATTAGAATGTGACCTGTGTCATAGCCAACTTATTCTAGCTGAATAATGATAACAGGGACTAAGGTCGCAGCCAATTTATTCAAGAAGAATAAATTCACTGTGACTATGGCCTCTGTCAATTTATTTATGGCTGAATAATATTAACTGCGACCATGGTCGCATTCATCTTATTCTTCTTTATAAGTTCACTACGACCTGATTCGCACTCAACTTAGTTGGCCTTAAGAATAATAAGTGCGAGCAAAGTCGCAGTCCCATGAAAGTAATTATTAAAAGCATAAAGTTCTAAAATATATAATATCACGATTGGAATTAAATATAAAGAAAAAAAGATATGTTTACCCAAACTTTACTGTGAAAGAATATACTTTTTAATCCACCACTTTTCTCTAGATGTTTTATGTAGAAGTGAATGATATTAGCATCTAAATCTTTACCGAACATTAGATCCTCTATGTCATTTTTGGTAATGATTATTTCATTATTAGGATCCTGATATGCAATAGCACTATCAAAAAAATATTAAAGTTAATTCTTGAATTGTCATAATAATAATAACTGATATGGGATGTAAATTAAAATAAAAAATAAATAACTTACTCAGAGGTAGATTTGCCCAAAAAAAATTGATGAGGGCTTATTTTTGTGGATGCAGATTCATGTAGATAATACATTCATTCAAATCCTTATTTTTGACTGAGTGTCGCCCTTCTCTGCCGTGTCGAAATCAGGGACAGAAATCTGTATCGCAGCCTTTGGAATAGTCTCTTCAATTATTTTCTTCTTTTGTTTGGATAAACGAAAGTGGAGCCATCGTGATCTCTTTCAGTACGTTTGCGTTCTTTGGCTCCCCTTTTTATTGATCCTTTAGAGATATCTATAGCTTTTTTCCTTATAATGCTTCCTTTAAAATGGGAGTATGTTCTTGAATTTTCCCGTAGGAAACTTTGTCTTTTTGGATATCAAGTATTTGTTGAGTTAAATTTAAAGTAAAAGTTCAAAATTTGCACCTGCAACACTTCGACTTTTCCATGCTTGATATCATCCTCCCCCTTCCTTTTTTTCTCTTCCTCTTGCTTCTCGATCTCCTCCCACATCCTTTTTTGCTTCTCCTCCTCCTGCTCTTTCCTTCTCTCCTCCTCTTCTTCCTTCTTTCTTCTTCTTCTCCTCCTCTTTTTCCTTTCTCTTCTTCTTCTCCTCCTTCTGCTCCTTCCTCCTTTTCTCCTCTTCTTCCATTTTCATCTTCTTCCTCTTCTCCTCCTATTCCTTCCTTCTTTATTTCTCTTCTTTCATTTTCCTCTTCTTCTCCTTCTCCTCCTGCCCTATCCAACTTTTCTCTTGCTTTTACCTCTTCCTTTTTTCTCTTCTCCTCCTCCTTCTCAGCAGTGGCTGCTCTAAGCAGATCTTTTTCCTCCTTCACCTTTATTTTTTCTTGTTATTTACTTAATTTTATTTTTTCTCTTTTCTTTCTTCTCTTCCTCTTTATTTCTGCTTTTTTAGCCTTTTCATCCTCAAATTTTTCAATTTTTCTTTCAAGCTCATACACATATGTCTTCAGATACATGTTTTCATTTTTCAAATTTTCTAGTTCATCAGCTCGTTCGTCCGGCAGTTCTAGCAAATAACCTGCAACAGTTGGTTCCGGTTCCTTTATAGTCTCCTCAACTATTTTGACAGGTTCTCCTTCTGTTTTTGCCGAGATGTTAGCTTCAATATTTACATCTTCTTCTCCCCTTCTTCTTCTTCTTCAACAGCAAGGGCAATCATAATTTATTTATTATTTAAAATGTTAGTCATTCGATTTAAAATCTAAAAATCATGTATAACAAAAATTAATATAAAATTATTGCGACCTAAGTCGCAACAAATTTGAAAATGTAACAGTGGTCATTTCCTGCAAGACTGCGACCATGGTGGCAGTCTTAGGTTTTAACTGTAAGAACATATTTATGTACTGCGACCACAGTCATAGTATGAAATTTCATCCTAAATTGGTCCCTATTCAAGTACTACGACCTCAATCGCATTCCACTTAAAATGTAATAAAAAGAACTGCGACTTTAGTCGCAGTCCTATATAAAATTCTCTCTTTTAAAAACTGCGACTTTGGACGCTGACTTTTAAAAATAACCTTATCTTCTACAATATTAGTAAGATCAAATTCAATGAGGGCTATGCTAATATTTTGGAGGTCCCATCTTATTACCCGTGGGGTTTTATCCTCCAATCCATTTCTTGGCTCAAAAATAGCAGCCCTTTCACATAGCCAATACTGCAATATGTATTAGTATATTAGTTTATATGAACAGTGTCAATATATAAGTAATTTTCAATAATTTTTACTAACTATATAATTTATACTTACCATAATTTGTACGGAGCATCCTTGCAGCTCAAATGTGTTGTGCCTGAAAATGTGTATTAACTCAATCAAGAATTGCTAAACAGCTGTAGCCCAGCATATGGTCTTCATCAGCTGAATATTGGCAATTTGCTCACTATATACCATAACACCATGCATTTGCTATCAGAAAAGAATAGAGTGGCCGACATATATAGGATGATCAGTGTTGTGAAGTTTTAACTGCAAGTTTTTGTCTCTCTTATAATTTCATTTCTAGTCACTTGCTGCTCAAGCTGCTCATCTTTTGTCACATCTAATTCAGTCCTCCTTCTTTTCTTCACCAGAAGATCATCCAAAGTTTCTTCAATGGATAATTTCATGATCTTCTTAATATTTGAAAAATAATATTTTATCACCCTCTTGTCCTTCAATGTACAGGTCTTATTCATAATGAAATCTTCCCTATTTATAGGTAGACCAAATGTTAGGGTAATATCCTCTACTATTAACTCAATTTGTTTTCCCGCAATAAGAAAGGTCCTTGACTCCCTATCATACTAGTTTACAATTTTCAGTACACTTATGTTTGATTTCAAGCCTTTGTCAGCACCAAACTTCTCATTGTAGAGGCCATGAAAATTATACCAAACGGGGTCTCCTTCATTGTATTCACAAAACCTGCCCGAATGTGCGTTTTGTATTTTCTGATGAATTCGCACATAGGCTTAGGCTTGATCTCATAGGACGAACCTTCAGTTCTTTCTTACCTATAGATGTAGAAATATTAACAGCACAAGTACAAAATTAAAAAATAGAAACACGATCGTAGTACTATTAAATAAATTTAGAAAAGAAAAGGGACTGCAACCTTAGTCGAACAGTAGATAATAAATTATAATACACTGCTACCAAGGTCGCACTATTAAATAACAGCGACAGTGGTCGCATTTTTCTAATCAACCCAATTAAACAACTAATCAGGACCTTGGTCAATGGTTCAGAGCATTGCGACTCTTATTTCATCATAATGCGATCAGGGTCGCAGTATCCTATTAAGCTAACTTAGTAGAACAGATCGCGTCGTAGGCCCTAAAAAAAGAGGGAACGGGAGGCAACACTGCGACATAGGTCGCAGTGTTTTAAAAAAATATACCTTACAAGCAAAATGGACATTAATAAAATTTTTAAAAAATATTTTATTCATAAAATTCGACCAATGTCGCAGTAAAATATTAAAGTAACATAAAAAAACTGCAACCCAAGTCGACTAAGTGGAATGAAAAAAATACTGTGACCTTGGTCGCTATTTTCCATCGGGAAATTGATTCTCGTGGGAAAACTTACAAAAAGGGGTCTAGGAGCGAAATTACAAATATTTCTTTAAAAAAGAAAATTACAAGTAGATCTCCTCTGAGATTTCTGGGAAAATGTGCCTGTAAGAATCTGATCAGCGCGCGATCACTTTATCCCTTCGATGATGCAATCGATCAGGTGATCAAGGCTGCCTCCTAATAAGACTCCCTTCTCGCTTGGTTCGGGGAATAGGAGAACAGAAGATCAGCAGAGCCCTTTTATTAGAAATTCTGCTCTTTTCAAGCCAATCTCCTCTCTATCTGTCTGTCCGCCTCTGTCTCTCCATCTGTCCCTGTCTCCCCTGTTGTCTCTGTCAGCCAGGGACCTATTTATAGCTAAAGGTGGGGAGTAACCGCCCCCCCTTGAATTCAGTAAAGTTGAATTAGTCATTAGCTTCACGTGAGGCTCGCAAATGGCCTTACCGCGAAGTTTTTTGCAAGCTACTGGCGAAGCTAGAGGGCACGTGCGAACGTCCTCTTGCCATTATGGCTCAATCGTCTCCACTTAATGTGGAATGAAGTGGGCGGGTGTAACCTCTCACTTAAAGTGGCGTTAATCCCACTAAATTAGTGGGGTTCACCCATTAATCCCTCGTGGGATTTTGAAATGGTCAATTTGATGACCTGATAAAGCCCACTGTGGAGTTAGATCACACGAAGCTAAAACTTAGCTCATAGCTTCAGGCAAAGTTACTTTCAGAGCCTCGTGCGAAGCTAAGACTTAGCTTATAGCGGAGTTATGACTTAACTAGGGATAGAGCCTCTGGCGCGAAACTCATAGATCAGCCTCCGACGGGGCTAAATGGGAAGCTTCATGCGAAGCTGATAGTTTAGCTTCAAAGCGAGGCTACCAGGCTTAGGCGAAGCTTTTAGTTTCATGCGGAACTACAAAACTTACCTTGGAGTTATGCTCAGGCTAAGTATTGAGATAGCTTAGCGTTTTAGGCCTGCTTGGGTCTCTTCAAAAGCAACTTTGGCTTACTATCTACTTTACTGGATTAGTAATGTCTATGTTGCTACCTCATCTCTGGTCATTAGCTTGTCTTCAACTTATTTTTTGTAGATGTCGATAAGTTAGATTTCGTTCAGACCGATTGAAGATGAATGCGGGAGTCCTGTCTTTTTCGAGTGTCAATAAGATCCCCTTCAAAGTTTTCGTGAATCTGCAATGGAATAGTTCAGATTTCGAAATACTTTGAACTGCTTTGATTATCGATATGTGAATGTGAACATCGCCTTGGTGGTTGAGTTCAATTTTGCCTTTAGCCCCGCTTTCGTGCTGGAATAGGTTCGCCGAGGAATTGACGATCTGCTCCCGTGTAGCTTCGCGCTTCTGGGTAGCTTCGCGCTTCTGGGTAGCTTCGCCTTTGGACTTCCTGAAGTAGCTTCGCTTCAAACCAGGTTGGACTATGAGCATTAACCTCGCGCTCGTTGTGATGGAGTGATGTTCCGTTCCCAAGGCTAACCGCGTTCGCGAGTTACGAGAGGAATGACTCCCTTTTTCAAAGTTTGAATAACTTCCCTTGCATTTACGAGGGAGATTATTCTTCTCCGAAGTTCAAAATAACCTCGTGTCCATTCCCAAGGGAGATTATTCCCTTTCTCAAAGTCAAGCATTTGAATGCTTTAACTTCGCCCGCGCTCCCAAGCTTGAAGTGGTAGTGGCGTGGTCAGGTCACGAGGCCTATATAGTCCATCTCAGAGAAATATACTCCTCTCTTTCTGGAGGTTGTTTTATGACCCCTCTCTATTGCTCAAGTAAGGAGACAGAGGTCGCTGCAGTAATGGGGACTCTCGCTCTAGTTATTGTCCGACCAAGATCTGGTGAGCCTCGGCCATCCAGTGACTTTAGGGAGTTTATCTCCCTTAATTTTCTTAGCTTTATCAGCTATCTCAGGGATTGAATTCCTTTGGTCTCTGCATTTGGCTGACTTTCAGATAAGGGTCTCAGCCCTATTTTCGGCGAAGCTAGCATTTTTTGCCTGATCAGGCAAAGGATCTTTCTACACGAAGACCCTGTCTTGATCTGTTAAATCTTCCATATAGGAGAGGGTTATGACTTGGCCTCTTCAAGGTTGAGCTAGTCTTGCCATATAGATGGGGTTAAGGTTGCGCCCTTCTGGGCTAGTTTAGCCTAGCCATATAGGCGAGGCTAGGACTTGGTCCTTTTTTAGGCTTCTCTAGCCTAACGGCCTGGGGCGGAGCTAAAACTTAGCTTATGCTAAACTGTTCTAGCGTTGTCATACAAGCGAGGCTATCCTCTGCTTATCTGAAGCTTATCCTCAGGACATAACTTTGACTTAGCATTTCGTCCCTCCCCTTTTCCTTATTTAATGCTAACTTGTTTCCTGTTTGTACTGCAGTGTGCTGTGCTCCCCATTTTTTGTCCTGATGAAGGAGAACAAAGACTTGCCCCTTGATTTTCAAGTTGAAACTTTGATCATAAGCAGGAGAAACACATTGGAGCAGCTGATGCGCATTCCAAGGAGAAGCTGACAGTCACTTATCCGAGATGATTCACTTCGAGAAGGGGTTGGTAGTTACTTATCCGAGATGATCCACTTCGGGAAGGGACTGGTAGTCGCTTATCCGAGATGATCCACTTCAGGAAGGGGCTAGTAGTCGCTTATACTTCGGGAAGGCGGACATCACCAGGAAGGTCTCGGATACTTTCTTTGCCAATTTTGTTTACGGAAGATCCAGCTTTCTGGTAGCAACCAATCCCTTACCAATTTTGATCATAGAAGATCCAGCTCCTTGATGGTAACCAATATTTTGCCAATTTTCATCAAAGAAGATCCAGCTTCTTAACGACAAAATCTGCCATTAAGCGAAGGATTACGGCCTTGGGCAGGAGGAAGACCTTTCTTGTCCAGTTGGGATGGTTTATCACCCTGAAAGTTGATAGGACAACTTGTTTGCCTTTGGAGCAATGATTCTGTTGTATGAAAGATAATCTTAATGTACCAATGTATCTTCCCTTTTGAATCAATAAAAATTTTACTTTTTGCTCGCCTACTTTGTTTCCCTCTTTTCACTTTGAATTTTAAAAACAACTGGAATGGACTGACTTAGGTAAAAAGCTCTTAGCGGAGCTGACCTTCCAACGAAGTTGAGGATGGATCTCCAGCTAAGTTAGAAACGAGCTCTCAGCAGAGCTAGCTCAAAGTTTCCTGCGAAGCTGAAGATGAACATTCAAGGAAGTTAAAGCCCAACTTTCAGCTAAGTTACTCAAGTGTTGTGTGAAGTAAATGTTGCACTCGCAGCGGAGCTAACCTTTGGCGGGGCTGAAGCAAGGCTTCTCGGGGAAGGCGCTTAGGCGCTGTTTCAAATTAATTTGAAACGACCGTCTGCACTCCTTTTGAGGAGGTGAAGTTAGACATTTTTATGTCTATAAAAGCCCGATGGGCTGAAAGAGAAGATTACCTTCTCTTAAAGCCAAATTTTCAGAGAGAGAAACTCCCTCTCTCTTTCTTCTTCTTCCTCAGTCGGATTTTCAGAACTTCACAGTTCTTCATGGCTTCCAAATGACGAGCAGGCAAAGAGCCAGCAACCTCTGCTACGGAGGCGCCCTCTCCTCCTCCGGTCGTCGAACGCCCCATTACGGGTAGGGATTTTTCCCTCTTATCCAGAGATTTTCATCTCTTTTCGAAGTCATTTACTGGCTACTTCATGGCGAATCTGGAGTGATTCACCGTGATCCAGTGATCTCAGGGAATCGCTCTCCCTTAATTTATCTTTGCCGAATTTTTAGGGGATTTAATTCCCCTTAATATCTCAACTTAAAATTTAGAAACCAATGGTTTCTTCTCTCAGCTTCTATGCGAAGCTAGCCCTTAGAGCGGTTCACGTCTTGTCAAATGACAGGACGCGAAGTTAGCTTCAGAAGCGTATCTGGGAAAAAGACTTTAAAGTCATTTGAATAGTTTTAGGCACAAGAGCCTTTCCAGTGAAGTTAGCCTTTGAGTCTTTTTCGCATTCTATTCTGCGGCAGAACACGAAGCTAAGCTTCCGGAGCGAAGCTAACACTTAGAGATTTTTTACACTCTGCCTTCGTGCAGAGTGCGAAGCTAAGCTGCAAAGCAAAGTTAATGCTAGGCTAGCTTCGCTCGGAGAGCGAAGCTATGCCTTAGCAATTTTCTTTTTGCTTTAGCTTTCCTTTTCTTTAGCTAATGAACTAATATAGTTTCTTCTTGCTTTGCAGTACATTATACTCTGGGTCTTTTGAATAGTCTCTTTGGAACAGCTAGCGGACTGGACAGCAATGTTAGCCTGCAATTCCAGGGGCAAGCCTCATTATTAAGCGAGCGGAGTGCTCCTAGCCGGGATGCTCTAATCCACGCTGGAGATCAGCGTACTATGAGGAGCATCTTAACTACTGCTCCCCTCGAGGATTGTGACCAAAAATTTATAGGAAGCCCGACTTTATGTTTGGGATGCAGCGTCAGACACCGAACATCAGCTGCTAGCCGGGGAAGGACAGTGGATCTTCAATCTGGATGGCGAGAAGTATAACCTCCCGTCTAGCAAGCGTCATTCCCCGCTGTCTTTCTTCCAATGCGTGACGAGGCCTCGGAAGATGAAGTGGCAAGTGGCTCGGACCACTAACTCCGTTCATGTGCGTAAATTGATAGCCATGTCTCCTGGTTATACAAGAGCAGGTCCTCCTCACTGTATATTGGGTCTCCACCCTGGAAACGTTCTCCAAGACATCCCGATGGGGGAAAATCCCGCTATGGCTCAGACTTTTGGAAATCAATTCTTCAAAGTCCACGGCAACTATCCTGCAACTGATTTCAGGACCACAGGCTGGATTCATCCCCCCAAGGCCTGGTGGAAGGACTTGACCCTATACATCTTGGCCCATTTTGAAGAGGATTTGAAGAGGCTGGACTCTACGAGGCTGTCCGGGTAACCTGCTATGACATCCAGACGAGTGTAGCGAACTTCTATGCCATCTTCGAGTTATATTGTCAGCTACAGGGACTTTCTTTACCGCTGTAGGCGAATTGGGTATGGCTTTGCATGAGATGTGGGAAGTCTCTGCTCTGCCAATGGGCTCTCTCCCTTATGAAGAATACTTCCCATGCGAGGTGAAATTGACACTTCTGGAGAAGTAGGAGCCTGCCCTGTTTGACTTATCGAGAATTGATGTGTCATTTTTAAATCTGCTCGAGTATGCATGGGAGCCATAAGGGGGCTTCGAGCAGTTCAAAGAGCTGGGGGAATTATTTATTCCATAACCTGAAAGATGCTCCTGAAGCGGCTCACCGCGGGGTTGCAGACGATGACATTTTTCAAAGGATGCAAGAACATTCTCAGGGAGATATGGTCTTAGAAGAAGATGATGGTATCTATGAGAAGGGTGACATTCTTAGGAGTTTCTATCATCAAGCTCATCGACCGATGTCCCGAAAAGCACTTTTGGTCGGGTTTTTATCGGTTTGGTTAAAGAGATGTGTAGTGCTATCTCCTTCTAGCGATGTCGTTCTTCCGACTGTCTTATTGCCGGTCGTTCGTGTAGTTCACCGTCGTTCCCTTGAACTTCTCCCAACAATGGTGTGTTGTATTTAGCGGGGTCTTCGTGCATTGATGGAGGCTTTCTACAGACCACCAACGACGAAAAGGGGGAAGGGTACTATCTTGCTCCGTGACGGACCAAATCCCAGGATCGGCCTGCTATACACCTAATTGATGGCATGGTTCGCTCTTCACTGCCCAGCTATTATTCAAGCTGATGAAGAGCCTCCAGAAGGAGTTTGAATGGCGCTTCTCTGTCGATGTGAAGGATCTTCATGGTTACGGACTTATGTAGCCATGGTCCGCAAGCTGCTGTGTCGGTACGACGTCTATATCCTCTTCCGGTGCTTCCCTTATATTCACGATGCGGGCTATGGTGAAGAATTCAAGGATGTGGGAGATAGGAAGACGTCGCTGAGCCGGGGGATCTTCGAATGGCTGGTTAGCATCTGGCCATCTCATCTGGTGTACAGGAGCGGTGATACCTGCTATTTATAGCCTTATGTCCCGATTCGATTTGCTCATCAGTTCGGGTATGGCCTACTTTATGTTGGTAATCCGAACACCAGCATGGCCTTCATGGGGAGCCTTATTGACGGTGCTCGGCGCCTGGCGGTTCTTCATCGCTGGCTGTACTGAGGCACGGCTGTGCATGTCGTTGAGGACCCCAAACCTACTAACGACTTTGGGGTTCTGTTAGTGGTATAGAACTTCAAACTCCACGCCAACTAGATTTCAGTTAACTCTTTTGGCGTGAAGCTGATCTCTCAGCGGCTGAACTGGAAAGTCACCGAGAAGGGTGAGGGCAAAAGGGTCCGTGTGCCAGGCCTTCCGGAGTTCGTTGCCACTACCGATAGAGAGGCTTCTGACGCGGAAAGTCCCCACTTTGAAGGAGACGCAGGTGCTGAGATTCTACCAGATACTCCTGGAGGGGTAGGCACAGCCCCTCTGGAAGACGTGGAGGTGGAAGAGGTGGAGGAAGAAGATCCCGATGTCCACTTCAAACGAAAATGGCAAGGTGGATACCGTAAGAAGAGGGCAGTGAAAAAGCCTCGTCGCTACACTCCCACCATTATTACAGAGGGCGAATCAGCTGCAGTGCCTCCTCCTCCTGCCCTGTTAGTTATTAGACTATCGACGCAAAAGCAGATGACTAATAAAGCTGTTCCTGGCCTGGGTAAGACCAGTTTCACTCATTTTCCTGTCATGTACTTATATATTTCATACAGCTCATTTGTTTATCCTATGATTCAGGAACCGATACTGCAAGAGAACTAGGAGTCGAGGCTACAGGAGAATAGGGAGCCAAGGCTGCGGAGAACAAGGGGATTATTATGATCCCTGTTTACTTATAAGGAAGGTGACGAAGCTAGCTACTTCGTCGTCTCAGAAGATTCCGGAGGTGACGTGGCTGATATCGGTCCTTCGGGTGCTAGGACCTCGGAAGAGAGTCCAATGGCCTCGAGCTCTATAGGATGGACCACAGATGTTTCGGCGAGCGAGGGTGAGCCGTACGTCCCTCCTGCATCTGCCAAAGTCTTTTCTATGGAGCCCGATGGAATTAGCGTTGCCGTCGAGGAAGTCCAGAGAGAGACTGTTACTGAGGTAATTAAGGCGGTATCGCCTCTTGATAATACTTTGATCTCTTGTAAGCAATTCTCTCCTGATATTTGTTATGCCTTGTTTCAACAAAGTCTTTTCACAGGTGTTTCACCGTTGGGTGCATCAACTTCAAGGGGACCAGCTGATCTTCCTAAGGGAGTCAGGAGTGAGGCAAGTACTTCAGCCGCAACGGGCGTTGTCGAGTTGGATGCCTTGAATCACGACTTGCCATCTTATCAACCTGAGCCTGCCGGTGGAGTTAAAGAGGCTGAGGAGATAGTGGCCACAGAACCAATCTCACTCCCAGCTGGATCGACAAGTGCGATGCCGGTGGTTTCTTTGAGCTGCCTATCCTGACAACCACTGGGCCGAAGGTAATTACCAGCCCTACGTCTCCGACACTGGTTGTTGAGCCAGTTCTTCCTGAAATAGTCACAGCCCTACTTCCATCATGGCTAGTGTACTAGTTTCAATGCGAACTCCTCCTAGATCACCAGTGGTCCCTCGTCTTTCTCCGGCCAGTGCTTCTATCATTTCCTCTACCGTTATGATAGTGAAGCCGGTGGAAGCTTTGTCTTCAGGTACTACTCGCTCACCGGGAGTAGTTGAAGCCGAGAAAGAATTTGTGGCCTAGATGGTTGATGGCTTTTACAAAAGCCTGAAGCGATCTGTTGCTCTGCTCTTGAAGGGCTCAACCACCTCATTTTTTGCTTTAAAAGTGGTCCTCTCTCAAAATATTAAAAGCATTTGAGACTTTAGAGGGGATGACCAGGCTGCTGCATTGGAGCTTCTGGTAGAGAGGCTTGAGAAGGATGCAGACGAATGGCGTCGTCTCAGCAATTCAGATTTGAACTCCTCAGTTAATGAACAGATTGAACGTCTTGCTGCTCAAATGCGTGAAGCTCATCTTGCAGCACAAGAAGCAGCTAAGGCAATATCTTCAAATTTAAAATCTTTAGAGACAAGAAAAGTAGAAATTAGAGATGACATAGATGCTTCTGATAGTGCTCTTCTCGACGTTGAGGATAAGATTGAGATGGCCAAAGAGATGATCAAGAGAGCCAATCTTCTTCTGTCCAAGGGCTGAACCGGTGCGTTTTGAGAAGATCGCTCGGCTAGAGCAGCTCAAGGTCAGAATGATGAAGTCCTACAATAGGAGCTAGCACAGAGGGTAACTTTAGCTGAAATTGAGGCTCGTCTGTCCCAGACAATAAACTTTAATGACGCCGAGTTGAGATCGCAAGCATTCATCAGAGCTGCTGAGGAGAGGAAGAACAGGCTGGCCATCCTTGAATAACGGATCAAGTCTTATGAAGCAGCCTCGTAGCTTGTAATCCATGTATCCCCCTTTTTGAATCAATAAAAAGTAATTTTATTTGACTCCTCTGTTGTATTTTCAACTTGTTTTATCTTCTGAATTTGCAATTCTTGCTTTTAAGTTGTACTACAATCCTCAAAAAGAAAGAAAATAATGGTATAACTAATCTAGTTAGAGGTGGTGAACTGATAGAATTAGTTATAAATTTGAAAAATGACTTGACTCAAATCATGTTGAGATGAGGACAGAAAAGAGTGAGCTTGATGATCTTTACAGTTCAGAGGTAAATATTAACATAACGGATTAAAAATCATCAGATTTGTGAATAGGTTATGATAAATTAGATACCTCAACCTTTGCCAGTTAAAAGTGATAAACTAGCTATGAGAAATTTTGTCATTCAGAGGTGATAACTTGGACATGATTACAAAATGGAGGTGAACCCGATTTTAGAGACCCGTCTATTCAGAGGTGATAAACTAGACATGATAGACTAAACACACTAAACTTCGGATCCGCTGCCAGAGGTAGTCTTATTAACTTGGCAGCTAGTCCATCAAGGACTACAGAGATAGATTGAATCTGGACTCCTGTTGGTCCAGAGGTGGTTGACTGGACATGACCAACTAAGGGACCTCTGATTCGCAATCTGCTGTTCAGAGGTTTAATGTTAACATGACAGCAAGAGTTCCTGATCTTGATAGAGGAAAGGAGAACAAAGTTATGAACTCATCTGTTCAGAGGTGGTGAACTGGACATGACAGTTAAGTACCATAAAAGAGAAAGAGAGATCTAGATATCTGTCAGTTTAGAGGTAATATGAACATAACCGATTGGGACTTGCTAGACTCAGAACCCTGTCGTTCAGAGGTGGCGAACTGGACATAACGACAAAGGATAGTCCTTACTGGACTGAAAGATGAGACTTGATTATCTGTCGAATTATGTCCATATGCCAGGCCTTCCAGCAGAACCTCGTCCCAACTCCTCTCAGTCTCCACTACGGTTACAGGTGCCTTAAGCAAGGCTAATCAGGTTCCCTGCGAACCTAAATCTTCGCTTCCCAAGCAGATGTGGAGGCCAAAGCAGAAAGCTCTGCGTGATACTTCAGGAGAAGCTCCACCACAACTTCGCCTATCACGAGAGGACAAAGGCAAACTGCCTGTCCGATTTGGCAGCTTCGCCGAGGCTATTAGCTGTGAGGCTAAATTGGTAACTCTACCTTCGCCTAATCTAGGAGCAGTGACTCCTTGCGTCAACTTTGTTCTCACGAGCGAAATTACCAATGGCTTGGCTAACTCAGCGCCAGTACCTCTGAGTACGAGCGAAGTTCTTAGCCACAAGACTGGAACTGAAGCACTCCGTGTGCTAGCCACCTTCGCAACAAGGCTGCGAAGCACCACAGCGTGCTTCGCTCTCAAAATCCTCCAGCTTGAAGTCCGCTCTTCAGAGCGAAGTTAAGGGATCATCCCTGGGTGCTCATAGCGGTACTAATGCAGCTTCAGCGCCTAAGGGTGCTACCAGAGTTCTCAGTCGCGAAGCTAGAACTAAAGTACTATGCAGTGCTAACCGCCTTTGCGATAATGCAAAGAATGAGGCATCGTCCCATGCTTTACTTCCAAAGCTCTCTGGTGCTAAGTCCGCACCTGCAAATGGAACTATAAGCAAAAAAGTGATTTCAAAATCATTTGTACATATCAATGCACGATCTGCTCGAGTCTCCGCTCTGGATTGTTTAAGTTCAGTTAACACTGATCTACGAGAGTTCTTAACGAACAAGCAAAAGTTAGAACTACTCTAGACTTCTCCCTCTTGTTGTGAACAAGTGGGATGTCAGTTGGTGACGGTCCATTCAGTCCATTGCCGATTAGGACCAATGCCACCACCCTTCCAAGCCGACAGTCAGTTTTTAATCGACTATCGGTGCGAGCGCTTGTGAAGCATCACAAAAGAAGCATATCGCGAAATCTACCAGATCTGCCCTCTGCATCCATCAACATGATCAGAAGAAGACGTGAACCGCATAGGGGCAGACGAGCGTCGCGTGGTATTAACTCTCCTTGTTTCAGTTCTCCAGACCTGGACCATAGCCCTGGCTTAGGCCAAGTCTTGGTAGACGACGAAAGTGTGTTCCGAAGCACCAGATCTCAGGTAGCAATACCCTACAATTATGAGCAGGCATCCTCCTCGACTGGAGTAACATCACTAGAACCATTGAGAAGTTTATTCCAATGGTCTGATGATGAGGGGAAAGTAGTGGGTATGTCTCTTTGACAACAGTTAGCTCGATACGAACGAATAGAGTGTCGGTGCATATGGCTGATAACGGTAATGATGACCTCTGTCGACGGTTGGAAGCTCAGGAGCAAACCTCCAAGGCCCAGTAAGAAGCCTTGGACAACATTCAACAGATGCTTGCTCAACTCCTCACTAACTGAAATAACAATGATACCAGGAGTAATCATAATGAGAAAGAACATAATGATGAAGAGCAACCTAAGACTAAGAAGTCAAAGGAAATTTCTTCTATGAATGCTGCAATTCATAAAGGCATCCAAGCTCAGATCGCATCCCTAGCCCAAAGGGATGAACTGAAGAAAGTATGGGTAGTCCGTCCTTACCCCTTGGAATGGGATTCAGTCTCATATCCTCCAAAGTTTAAGCCACCAACGCTGCACTCATATGATGGTAAGAGCTCATCAAATCAGCACATTTACTACTTCTGATCGCAGACCGGTAATGTAGTAGGTAATGATGCTATCATGGCCAGACTATTCATTGGCATCCTGAAGGGGGTAGCCTTTGATTGGTTTAGGAGCCTTCCTCCAGACTCTGTCAATTCCTGGATCGACTTAAAAACTTGATTTCTTTCTCATTTTTACTAGGATGACACCGAGGTAACCATGGATAAACTCCACTCCACTGTACAGAGGAAAGGAGAATCTGTCCGTGACTACATTGAGCGGTTCAGAAATTTATCTCTGATGTGCCCAACAGGGATGTAATTGCCCATGCTCTTGCAGACATGTAGGCATAACTTTCTGGACCAATTAGAGATTCGTATGGGAGCTATTAAAGCCCATACATGGAAGGAATTAGTCGAGCAAGCTGAAATAGTCGAAAAGTTGGCTAAAATGTTTGAACCATCTACCCCTAAAGGCAAATGGAGTATGAATAATAAGGGGTGCGGCGATATGGCACAATCTTCCCAGGTTAAAGGGAAAGAGACCATGTCCGTCGAATTATCAGGGGACGTTCCTCCTAAGACCAAGAAGAGCGGCGTCAATAATCAGGAGTTGAAGTTTTCTCCGAAACAGTACTCCTTCAAAGACGAGCAGGTGGTTATAATATTCCATTTACTTCACAAAGGGAATAAATTGAAACTGCCAGAGGCTCGATGCCCTAATGAAGTGGGACGCCCCAACAATCTCAATTATTGTCTCTTCCATAGGATGGTTCATCATCCCACTAACAAGTGCTTTGTCCTAAAGAACAAAATTCAGGCTTTAGTCGATGTCGGGGTTCTAACGCTAAAGTCGGAACAAAAGAAAGTCACTGCAAATATGGTGACCCTCAAGTTTGGCAAGACCCGAAAAGTCAAAGTTCATGATGGGTCTTTTCCAATCCCTGAGGCACGGCTAGAAATAAATGATCCTTTAGCTAAATATCAGGAGACTAAGGGTCTCGTCCCTTTGACATTAAAAATAGGAAAATCATGTGGATACACCGAGACCTTACCCAAGACAAACAATGGATTCGAAGAAATCCAAGTCGAAGGACAAATCTTGTAATGTTATCTCTATCCTGCCAGATGACGACAATGTGACAACAGCTTCTCTTAGCGATTCTAAAAGTGAGAGGCATGCTTGCACAACACAGGCCAATGCACCTCAGCCGACGGGTACTCGATCCGAAAAATCATACTTAAAACAGTATGAGCAAATTACTAACGAGACACAACAGCAAACGACGTTGGTACAAGTACCCATACTAGCTCTGGTCCCGACCTTGGGAAAAGAGAAGTAGAAAGAAGTTCGGTTTGACCATATCCTGAAGAAACCTTCAGGCCCGGGACTTAATATCCCTTTTCGCTTTGACATATTGGCCCAGCTGGCTAATATCCCCGTTCGTATCACCATACACGAGCTGCTTCGTCTCTCGAAGGAGACAAGAGAAGAACTTAGGGATGCACTGGCTAATTCAGAATCATTTCTGACACATATGCCAGAAACCCCTAGGGATGACACTCAACCCTCGTGTTCTGAATGTCATCATGTCCAGTTGAAGGTACCTGCTATTCCTTTCACAGCTGAGGATATACTCCTTAAGGATAATAAACACGATCGACCTTTATACTATACCGGATACATCGGTTCGACATGCATCGAAAGGGTACAGATTGATCCAGGGTTTGCACTCAGCATTATCCCCAAAAGGCTCCTCTACTTCATTGGCATACCGCTGTATCAGTTATCCGCAACCACTACAATGATATACGGTTTTAATGCAGGGAGTAGCCACCCACTCGAAAAAATTCGACTCCGTTGCCGAATCGGGAACCTGAAATCAGAAGTGACGTATTACGTCATTGACGCTGACACTTCATATAACTTATCGTTATGACGATCTTAGATTCACGCTAACTGGATTGTTCCCTCTACTTTGCACCAGTACTTCAAATATGTGGAGGATGATACAACGGTACAAACGGTGTTCGCTGAGAAACAACCGTTCAAAGGGGTGAAAAACTACATTACTGATGCCCTCCTATATCAGAAAATCGGTAAAAAATCAAAAGAACTATTGCCTGACAACGACGACAGTGGCAATGAGGAAGATTTAGAGTCTGAAGGAGACATGCTAGCTACTTTGGCCGGTGAACTAATTTTAGCATGTTTCAATAATCCTCAATGTAATAATCCCTCTGAGGATGATGATGAATGGGTGATTAATGACAATATTATTTTTGATTATCCTGCGAGTGTCGGGTTGCTTGAATCTGTCGTTAATAGCTCTCTACACATGTCCTTGCATAAACCAAGCATACCAGGTACATCCGTGGAATGTGCGGAAGGGTTTGTCTTTGTGGTCCCTTCATCCAAAAGGAGTCAATCCCCAATAATATTCGATAGAGTCCAACTATGAAGGTCTGAGGTCATAGATTCGAGTTCAGACTCAGAGCCCCCGCAGTTTTTTCATTATGCACGATCAGCACAGCATATGATGAGAAAAATAGGATACAGCCTGCAGCGCAGGAGTAGCCTGAATTTCAGAAAAGGACGACGTTGTTTTCTACATAATTTCATGCCAAAAGGAAAACCAGCAAATTACTATGATAAAACACGCAGGGAGTTGGGATATGTTACACCACCACCTTCTACATCGATTCGATTTGAAGACAATAAACCGATCCCTTCACGCTCTGCCTCTTCCTCTGAGTGGGAATCAGATGTCAGTGTGGGAGCGACGTTTGAGAATCTCTCCGTTAACATGACTTCAAGTAGTCATTTGGGGCCTAGGGAAGCTATTGATGTTAAACCATGGGCTCAGCAACTAGATTTTCAGTGGAAAAAGCGATTCGAACAACGCGAATTACCTACTGAAGACAAGGTGATCCAGGTTAACTTGGGTAGTCAAGATCACCCTAAACCCATCTTTATAAGTGTCACTTATGGAGAAAAAAGAATTGGTTGTACTCGTAAGAGAGTATATCAATGTTTTTGCATGGAACTACGAAGATATGCCCGGACTTGATCCGCAAGTAGCCATGCATCATCTGAATATCAAGCCTGATGCAAAGCCAGTCAAGCAACAATAACGACGATTGCCCGAACATTATGGAAGCTATTGAAGCCGAAGTCCATAAACTCATCGCATGTGGTTTCATACGGGAGGAACAACATCCAGATTGGGTTGCTAACATTGTTCCCGTTCTTAAGAAGAATAAAAAAAATTCGGATCTGTATTGACTATCGTGATCTCAATAAAGCCTATCCCAAAGACCAATTCCCATTGCCCATCACCGATGTCATGATTGACAATACGTGTGGGTTTGAACGAATGTCCATCATGGATGGGTTCTCAGGATACAATCAAATCAAGATGTACCCTGATGATGAAAAGCATACATCTTTCAGGACACCATTAGGGGTATACTGCTATACCGTGATGTCCTTCGGATTAAAAAACGCGAGAGCAACTTATCAACATGCAATGAGTACAATCTTTCGCGACCACCTCCGAAAGACGGTAAAATGTTATGTCGACGATATTGCTGTCAAAAGTCGCGATAAGAATCATCATCTTCGTGACTTGAGAACAATGTTAGATATAATGCGAGCTCATTGACTAAAAATGAATCCGATAAAATCCTTCTTGGGGGTTTCAAGTGAAAAATTCTTGGGATTCATTGTCACGTCAAAAGGGATCCATCTTGACCCGGATAAAGTCAAAGCTATCCAAAACGCGCATCCACCTAAGAATCTCAAAGAACTTAGGGGTCTGCAAGGCAGACTGGCCTATATCAGAAGGTTCACCACAAATCTCTCAGGCCGCTGTCAACCACACCCGGCTTATGAAAAAGGGTATCTTTTTTGTATGGGATCAAACCTGTCAAGAAGCTTACGAGGATATAAAAAGATATCTCGCTAAACCTCCAGTTTTGGTGGCCCCCGCATTAGGAAAACCTTTCCTACTTTATGTGAAAGCTATGGACCATTCTCTTGGTGCCCTGCTTGCTCAAAAGAACGATGACGGCCACGATCAGGCCATTTATTATCTGAGCAAGACTCTGATAGGGGCTGAATCTCGCTATAACCCCATTGAGAAGGAATGCTTAGCTCTTGTCTTTGCTATTCAAAAGACGCATCATTACTTGGTTGGCCAAATCATACATGTCATTTTCAGAGTGAATCCTTTGCGTCTCTTCATGACGAAACCAGGATCACTAAATTCAAGATTAGCTAAGTGGGCCCTCCTTCTGTCTCAGTACGACATGCTCTTTGTCCCTCAGAAGGCAGTTAAAGGTCAGGCGCTTGCAGACTTCCTAACTGCTCATCCAGTTTCGGAAAGCTCAAAACTTCATGAAGATAGTCCAGATGAGGTTTTTGAATTTAATATAACTTCAGAGGATGAAGTATGACAGATGTTCTTTGATGGAGCATCAAGAATAGGCACTAAAGGCAAGATCATTGCTGGTGTGGGGGTTGTAGTTATCTCACCACAAAACCATGTCCTTCATAGGGCATTTTCATTGAGGGAACCATGTTCCAACAATGTGGCGGAATATAACGCTCTACTCATTGGCCTTCAGCTCGCCCATGAAATAGGGGCACGCTACCTCAAAGTTTATGACGATTCAAAACTGATTATTAATCAGGTTAAAGGAGAATATGAGGTTCGCCACGGAGATTTGTTACCTTATTATCATGCAGTCATCAAAATAGCTAATTTCTTTGATGGCTTTTATATTGGTCATGTGTCCCGATCCCAAAATACTAAGGCTGACGCTCTGGCTGCACTAGCAGCAACATTAACCTTACCGATTGACACAACATATCATCTTACAGTGGCTACTCGACACCTTGTTTGTCCTAAACATGTGTTGAAAATCAAGGAGGTCCATATCACCTCGACGGGGTTTGAACCAAGAGATTGGTGATTTTCCCTCATTGACAATGCTTTGCATGATATATTGCCGGATGACCCTAAAGAAGCAGCTTCTATCAGACGAAGGTCTCTCCGTTTCTACTATGATCTAATAGTAAAAACACTCTACCGTCGCTCATATGACGGTATCCTCCTCCGTTGCCTTTCTAACTCAGAGGCACAAGAAGTTCTTAATGAGGCGCACGACGGTATATGCGGAGCTCATCAATCAGGTCCGAAGTTCAAAGATCGATTGCACAGGCTTGGATATTATTGGCCAACCATGATAGCTATGTCATCAAATATGTACAAAGGTGTAAAGCCTGCCAAATTCATGCGAACTTTATACATCAACCTCTGGAGCCACTTCATCCGACTGTTGCTTCGTGGCTATTCGAAGCATGGAGAATCGATGTCATAGGGTCTATCAGCCCTTCATCAACAAAAGGTCATCGGTTTATCTTAGCAATAACCGATTATTTTTCAAAGTGGGCAGAGGCTATACCACTTGTTGAAGTTAAAATTTTCAACGTGGTTAATTTTATCAAACACCATGTCATCCATCGATTTGGTGTTCCTAGGCAGATTATCCACGATAATGATCCCCAATTTGTAAGCCATGTATTCTATCGGTTCTGTGATAAGTACCGGATTTAGAATATGGCATCCACCACTTATAACCCTACTTCTAATGGCTTGGTGGAAGCATTCAACAAGATAATTATCAAGCTACTCAAAAAATTTGTTTCATCACATAAGAGAAACTAGAATGAGAAGCTTGGTGAATGTCTTTGGGCCTACCGAACTACAGTTCAGACCCCAACAGGCAATACTCTTTTTTCTCTGGTATACGGGTGCAAAACAGTCATACCGTTAGAAATTCAGATGTCATCATTACGAGTCACCTTGATAACCAGAATGACAAAGGAGGACAATGATCGGTTACGTCTTCAGGAGCTTGAAGCCCTAGATGAGCTACAAGCTCAACAACATATTGAGTTGTATCAAGCGCGAATCTCGAAGGCCTTCAATAAGAAGGTTAAACAAAGGGTTTTTCAGAAAGGAGATTTAGTTTTAGCCATCAGACGACCGATGATTATGACGCACAAAACCAAAGATAAATTTCAGCCCAAATGGGATAGACCATTCGTGATAGAAACAGTCTAATCAAATGGAGCATATCACCTTATGACCCCAGATGGTGATACGCTCATGATGCCAATCAACGGCATGTTCTTAAAGAAATATTATCCTTGATAGGATTATTCTTATGATCAAGTTAACATTACACCTCTGATCAAGACCTTCAGATCCAGGATACTCAGAAAGAGCACTCCTCTCTTTCTCTAACGGGATTATACTGCCATAAACCAGTGTCAAACCGATCGAACACCGGTTGCATCAAAGAAGAAGCAAGGTTTTGAACTTCAATTTTTAGCCTTATCACTCTTCTCTAATTCAGTGTCAACTAGTGTCGAGTCGATCGAACACCGGTCACGTTGAAGAAGAAACAAGGTGTCAAATTGTTTTAGCCTCGTCGCTCTTCTCTAAGTACATAAACATGTACCTATCTCCAACTGAGAAGAATAGGTCATATTTTGAAGTCAAGCAAGTCTAAGCAACAGTTTCAGGCAGATGGTTTATGGTGGCATACCTCCCTGCTCCTGTTCGATCGATCGAAGCTCGACCCAACCATAAAAGGTCCTACCAAACAAATGAGTTTATCTGATGGCTTATCAAGCCAAACTCATTGAAGAAGGTTCGTGACGCATTCTCTTGCAGAACCTTTCCGCTGTTTCCATGATCATATTAAAAAATAGTAACCGATCGAATAAAAGATCAAAGGAGTTTAGCTGATGACGTGTCAAGCCAAACTCATTGAAGAAGGTTTGTGCCGCATCCTTCTGCAGAATCTTTCCAATATGAAAATGAGATCTTTAGATAAAGACCTCGCGGAATTCATCCCCAATTCACCTACAGAGTGAAAACCGAGGGGAGGCATTACGTTACTCGAAGTAACAAAATGATCCAACGCCTCTAACGGCTAAGGATAGAGGAAAATGTTAGCTCTTAAGCCCAACATAAGTCCTCGATAACTCATCATGCTGAGGGAATAGCATGGCTAGCCCAACTCAAACGGTAGTTCGTAAAGGCATATCAAATCTGTTGACAGCTGAGGATTTACTAAAAATCCTAAGGGACCTGTTCCCATTTAATTCCTCTCCAAAATCACTTACCAATTCCCGTCCATGGAATGGTAGGACCACATAAGAAGGTATTCATTTTCCTAGTGGAATGACGAGTCAAACCTATTGTTGGCCCAGAGGCCTTCCACTCTAGTTTTGATGATGATTAACTCATGTAGTTATAATTTACTAATAATCTTGTGATATTTAGTTTTAGATATTTAATCAAGATATTAGTAGGTGATTAGCTTCAACAAAGGTGTTTTGGAGCTTTCACATGGTGATTCAAGAGCTCGAACGTCAAAGTTCATATCTAGCACTCGTTGGAGTCAAGCTCGGTGGATCACGTTTGGATCGAGTCGACTTGGAGACGGCGCTCTATAAGAAGACCTCGGTTTATTTTAGAATAGTTAGTTTAGATCCATTGTTAAAGATTAGATAGTGTGATATGCTCAAGTTCACAACACA
The DNA here is from genome assembly GCA_038442645.1 of Agave tequilana. NCBI lineage: Eukaryota > Viridiplantae > Streptophyta > Magnoliopsida > Asparagales > Asparagaceae > Agave > Agave tequilana. The sequence goes on along the minus strand of JAVJIF010008998.1, from coordinate 111,757 downwards.
CGCTTGTTTTAAGTTTCATGTTTATTGGTTTTGATTTTTGGTTTAACCGATCTTGGTTTTCATGAATAGATAGAAGCAAAACAAGTTTACATGATTTAATGTATATTAGATTTGATCTATATACATCTAAACTTCATCTATTTAGAAATATTTATTTTGATAATCTACTTCATGAGTTTGGAGTTTTGTATTTAGACAAAACCTATTTTTGGATTTAATGTCAAAAACATTGATATATATCTCTTTCATGTATATTGGATTCCATCCATATACTATAAGCTTCAAAGTTGTTTAAATATCATGTTTTTATATTTACATGTGTTTTGAAAAAATCGGATTTCCATTTCAAAAATTCAAGTTTTGGAAAATACAGAATTTGGTTTAAGGCAAATTTTTCAAGTCACAAAAATGGTTCAAAATATTTGTAACATAGTTTGATTTTTACTCAAACATGTTTGCATTTCAAAGATATAAGAAGAACTGATTTTTGTGAAATTTATGAGATTTTATGGGATTTATTTGAGAATAAAAAGACCAGTTTTTAAATCCTGAAAATCAGCTGCCAGGCTCTCCCGGTCGACCGGACCAGTAGTCGGTCGACCGACCCGGTCGACCGATGTGCACGAGACGTGCACAAAGGCCAAGTTGGCTTGGCCGGTCGACCGACTGAAGTCACCCCACTCTCGGGTGGGGGCGGTCGACCGAGCGGTCGACCTTGAGCCTTGGCTCGGTCGACCGGGCGGTCGACCGGCCAGAGAGCAATTGCTCTCTGGATCTGGCACGATTGATCGGGCGGTCGACCGCTGGGCTCAACGGTCAATTTTTGACCGTTGGCCGGTCGACCGGAAGGGCATTTTTGCCCTTTTCAGCTGCCAACGGGCAGATTTTCTTGGGGGTTATAAATACCCCATTCAAGAGCTGTTTTTTAACAAGTTTTTGAAGAGCAAAATTTCAGATCTTTTCTAGTATTTTAAGAGCAAGTTTTTCAAAAGAGTTTTTAGGTTTAAAAAATCAATCTTCATTTGTTTTTAAAGTGTTTGATAATTCAAAGAAAATAGTCTTTTGGGAATTGGTTTTTGGTCTAAAAATTCTATATCTATTTGGAGTTTTTCCCAAGTGATTTTCTTTGTTCAAAACACTTTGTTTTCTCACACTTGAGCTTATCTTCTATCCTATCTATTAGGATCTTTGTTTTGTGGGAAAAGAATTGGTTTGTGGTTGAAAGAGACCACCAAGTTGTAAACCCTCCTTGATTTGTGATATCCCTCTAGTGAGAGGTGATTGTGGGTATCCCTCTAGTGAGAGGTTGATAGTGGAGGTTGTGTTGGTATTCCTCTTAGTGAAGAGGTGGATTGTGTTTGTTTAGCTTTGTGCCTATCCCTCATTTGTGAGGTTGATATTGTTGGCTTTGTGCCTAGCCTCTAAGTGTAGAGGTTGTGTTGTATTTGAGAGAGGAGTTGTGTACTCCCGGTTATTGCATTACCCAAAATCCTCAGTGGAGGTTCCCTGTGTGGGAAGTCCTGTGTGGACGAGTTAGTGAAAATCCTTCTGTGTGAAGGCGGGGACATAGAGCTGTGGGCTCGAACCTCGAAACATATCTTTGTGTTTGCGTTTGATCCACTTTCTCTAACTCTCTCTCTTATATTGTGCCTTGCATTGATTCATATTATCATATCACTCTTATATGCTTGGTTGTGTTTGTTTGTGTGCCTCACTTGTGTTTAACCACGAGAGCTTCATATAGCACCTCAACTCTTATTCAGAGGAATCAAGAGGAGTTAGTCCAGAGCCCTTCACTGGGAATTCGGCTACACTCGTTGGTTACACTAAGTGTGTTGTAATTTAGTTTTAGTTCCGCATTATTGTTCATTAGATTAGCCATACACCTATTCACCCCCCCTCTAGGTGTACTTACACCTATCACGTTAACATTAAATCTCTGATAGTAAGTCTCTAACCTACTCCCCGGTGGATAAAACCAACATCCCTGCGAATCTGGTCAATATCCCTGCCAAATTAAAACTCCATCCTTGTCATGTTAACATTACACCTCTGACAGGCTGTTTTACAAATCTCGTTCGAAATCCCCATGTGGTTCTATGACATATAATCTTTCATGAGATTCATATTCTTAGCTCCCTAGTGAGTCTCTAATAGACCCTCTTCAGAGTCTATTATTTTCCTCTCAGTCCCCAATGGACTTCCTTGGTTGTCACGTTAACAATACACCTCTGACAATTTCTTCAAAAAAAAATATATATCCAAAGGAGATATCAATTTTTCACCTTATTTTCCCTGATGGGATTATTTCTTTTACTGTTATGTCCAGTTTATCACATCTGAACGGTAGAAATCTTGAGCTGGTGGTTTCTCAATCGGTTATGTCCATATTACCTCTGAACCGACAGATAACCAAGTCTCATCTTTCAGTCAGTAGGGACTATCCCTTTGTCGTTATGTCAGTTCGTCACCTCTGAACGGCAAGGTTCTGAGTCTTGCAAGTCCCAATCGGTTATGTCCATATTACCTCTGAACCGACAGATATCTAGATCTCTCTCTCTTATGGTACATATTACCTCCTGAAGAGTCACTACTCCTAGATTAGGCGAAAGTAGAGTTACCAATTTAGCCTCGCGGCTAATAGCCTCAGCGAAGCTGCCAAACCGGACAGGCAGTTTGCCTTTGTCTTCTCGTGATAGACGAAGTTGTGATGGAGATTTGCCTGAAGCATCACATGGAGCTTTCTGCTTTGGCCTCCACATCTACTTGGAAAGCGAAGATTTAGATTCGCAGGGAACCTGATTAGCCTTACTTAAGGCACCTGTAACCGCAGTGGAGGCTGAGAGGAGTTGGGACGAGGTTCGTCCAGTTCCTGCCCGGCTATGGCTGGCTTCTGTTCGAAAGCCTTAGCCACTGAGATCTTTCTTTGCTTCCGAGTGCGGAGCACTGGACTACCCTCAGAGAACAATTCTTCAAATTTTTATTGATCGAAATGAATGACCAAGTTTTCAAAAATGACGGGCTCAAGACTCTGATCGTTACATTGCGACACTGTCTCCTTGTTGCGCCAGAAGACGGATTTCCCCAGCGGAGTCACCATCTTGTTTTCTATCGGGAAATTGGTTCTCGTGAGAAAACTTACAAAAAGGGGTCGAGGAGCGAAATTACAAGTATTTCTTTAAAAAAGAAAATTACAAATAGATCTTCTCTGAGATTTCTGAAAAAATATGCCGGTAGGAATCTGATCAGCGCGCGATCACTTTATCCCTTTGACGATGCAATCGATCAGGTGATCCAGACTGCCTCCTAATGAGATTCCCTTCTCGCTTGGTTTGGGAAATCAGAGAACAGAAGATCAGTAGAGCCCTTTTGCTAGGAATTCTGCTCTTTTTAAGCCAATCTCCTCTCTATCCGTCTGTCCGCCTCTGTCTCTCTGTCTGTCCCTGTCTCCCCTGTTGTCTCGATCAGCCAGGGACCTATTTATAGCCAAAGGTGGGGAGTAACCGCCCCCTTAAATTCAACAAAGCTTAATTAGTCATTAGCTTCGTGCGAGGCTCACAAATGGCCTTGCCGCAAAGCTTTTTGCAAGCTTCTGGCGAAGCTAGAGAGTACGCGCGAACGTCCTCTTGCCGTTATGGCTCAATCGTCTCCACTTAATGTGGGACGAAGTGGGCAGGTGTAACCGCCCACTTAAAGTGGTGTTAATCCCACTAAATTAGTGGGGTTCACCCATTAATCCCTCGTGGGATTTTGAAACGATCAATTTGATGACCTGGCAAAGCCCACTGCGGAGCTAGATCACGTGAAGCTATGACTTAGCTCATAACTTCAGGCGAAGTTACTTTCAGAGCCTCGTGCGAAGTTAAGACTCAGCTTATAGCGAAGCTATGACTTAAGTAGGGATAGAGCCTCTGGCGCGAAACTCTTAGATTAGCCTCCGGCGGGGCTAAATGTGAAGCTTCATGCGAAGCTGATAGTTAAGCTTCAAAGCGAGGCTACCAGGCTTAGGCGAAACTTTTAGTTTCATGCGAAGGTACAAAACTTACCTTGTTATGCCTAGGCTAAGTATTGAGCTAGCTTAGCGTCTTAGGCCTGCTTGGGTCACTTCAAAGGCAACTTTGACTTACTATCTGCTTTACTAGATTAGTAATGTCTATGTTTCTGCCTCATCTCTGGTCATCAGCTTGTCTTCGACTTATCTTTTGTAAATGTCGATAAGTTAGACGTCGTTCAGACCAGTTGAAGATGAATGCGGGAGTCCTGTCTTTTTCGAGTGTCAACAGTCGCAGTGTTAAAAATTTAAAATTTTAAAAATATTTAATCTCTAATAAGATTGTTAATTCCTATTTTCTTTTACTCTTAAACTATGACTTTGTTTAGAGTTTCATGGTAGAAAATTAAAAAATAAATAGATTTAATTTTCATTCTTACTTCATTAAAACAAAAAAAATGTGACTTTTTTACTCTTAATTGTGATCATGATCGCAAGCTTTCAAAATTAAAAATTTTAAAATTATTTTTAAAAACCGAGCTTCTTGAAAAATTTAAGAAAAACAAAAATTTCACAAAAAATTTCATTATTATTTTCTTCTTTAGAATTATAATTAAAAATTGAATCCAAAAAAATTAGTTCAAGAGTCACTTTTGAATCAAAATTTAATTAAAGAGGGATTTTGGTTTAAAAACAAAAAAAATTGGAAATCACACCTTAAATAAACCAAAAAATATTAAGGGCTACAAAACACAAAAAAATTAGGTTCTGTAGGTTTCCTCTTTACCTTTTTCAGCGGATGATTTCTTCGGCGCCATCTTGATCAGATCTATGTTTTAAAAAAAAAATATTTGAACGTCATTGTTTGTAAAATATAGTAGTCAATAACAATAAATTTTTTTGGATTGATGAACTAAAAATTCAGATCTGAAATTTTTTTTAATGGTTTTACAAACAGTAAAAAGTTGTAAATGAGGGTATTTTAGTCAAAGCAATTGTTGAAGTGACTGATGGCTTTTTCGAGCGTGATTTTTTATTTTTTGTCCGCCAAAAATTTTGACAAATGCGTGGTTATTATGTTGCCATATCCCACCGACTGAGGAACTCTCTCAGCTGTCGGCTGAAGTACAAAAACCCCTATATATATATATATGTGTGTGTGTGTGTGTGTGTGTGTGTGTGTGTGTGTGTGTGTGTATGTATGTATGTATGTATATGTATATATATATCATTATGTATTCACATCGTTCTTCTCCAAATTTAAATTTCTAAATTATTAATTATGTGGTTATACGAGTTAATTATCTTAATTAGGACCAGATGTTACACCTTCCCTGTGATAAAAGTGACACGCTTTCGATGAACCTCGACCTTCCTTTTCTCCTCATCTTCCTTTGCTTCCCGTGACCGACAAACCTGAACCTTCCTTTTGATCTCGTTTTGGCCTTTTTCTGATCTCGTTTGATAACAGAGTTGTTGGGGCCTCAAAGATGAGAGTTTTCTTACCGTAGAGCATGGTGGTAATGATATGATCGTATGACTCTGTAAGCGAATTGAGAAGTATTAATGCCTTGTCCTCCTCTAAATCTTGATATTAGCAACTAGTAGCCCGTTGATGACTTTGTTGAAAAAGTTCAGATGCTACAACATCATTATCCCTTCATGCATAGCCCATATAATAGTTTTTCAAGTACAGTTTATTGGAAAGGCTCTTTGTCATATACTATATATCTAACTTCGACCACAAATCTGTAGTTGTTTCTTCGTCCATCATGTTATACCTGACCTCATCTGCGAGACATAATTGGATCATATTTGCTACTTTCAGATCCAACTCCTCCCAATCCTCATCTGACATACCTACGGGTTTTGATGACTTCCCTGCAATATCTTGTGAAGATCATGTAGTACCAACAACATCTTTACCATCTTTTTCTGTAAACCGAAGTTTTCTTGGCATTGAATTTCTCGACCTCGAACTTGCTCGTAGAAATTTCAATCTTCGACTATCACCTTATCATCAGCCTTTAATTTTGATACCAATTGTTGTGACATGACTGCTATGATAGCAATTGTTGAGACCAACAATCGGATTGCGTCACCAACTGTTGTGCACGCCCAAGACCCTGATTGACGTTACAAAACAGTGACAATATGTAATACTTGCAAAAAAAATTATAGTAGAGTAAACTAGCAATATCAAGACAAAGAGTAGAAAATAACACAAGAATTTAACGTGATTTAACCCAAACTTGGCATACATTCACGGAAACAACTTGAGAGAGTTTTATTAATAAATTTGGTAAAAGAGATCTAATCTTCCCCATAATTCTTACAAAAGTATTCGTCTTCCCCTTGAATCCCACAAGATTATAAGAGTATACCTTCTCTTTGTGCACCGTCACCTTCCTCTCTCTTTCTTGACTTTCTCTTCACCTTTCTTGTTATTTCTTCTATTGGGTTACAATATTTATTTATAGAGTTTTACAATACAAACCATATTAGAACTAGAAGATAATCTTGTTCGTCGGATGTTTGAAGAACTTGATCAATCCTCGTAGGAATTGATTTTCTTGATTTAGAAGAATTCTAGACCCTTCAAACTTTAGAAACATATCTTCATTGAATAGAAACTAATTTTTATTCGAACTCCACTAGAAAAGGAAACCCGAATGTGCCTGAATAGGAAACAGAAATCATGTTCCGGCCTCGGGCTGTTGACAAGCCAGTGAGGGGCCTGTCGAAAATCTGAGATCCCTTTACTTTCTGTTACTTGTTGTCGACAGCCTTCTGTGTGCGGTCGACAGCCTGTCGACTGCCGCACTTTTTCTTCTGGATTTGCTTCTTTTTCAAGTCTTCTTTCTTCTCCAATTTGGTTGAATCTTCTTGAACCACCGTCTCTTTCTTGAAAGCAAAGTAATTTCACAACATGACGATGATGATGAGTACTTCAAGTAATATTGGAAATTGAAGGGCTCAGATGAAAATTATGAAGAAGACTAATGTGTAAGTTTCTAAATTTTTTTCTTGTATTTGTTGCCATGGGAAATTGGAATCTTCTTCTTCATTCGTTTGCATGCTTATGTTTTGTTGGATTTGTTTGTATGAGCACTGGAATGTTCCCTGTGTTAAGTGTAAGTTTCACGTGGATGTTTTGAACGTTACTTTGTTTGCGAGAGTAAGCCAAATGAAATTTGTTGCTGTTTGCAGAAGAGATCAACTCAGTGTCCTTTGTAATGTTGTTATTAAACTTCGCTTAGTACTTAGAAGTAAGTAAACTTACTACTATAGCAAAAATGAAAAGAAACAAAAAAAAACAAAAACAAAAACAAAAAACAAAAGGTAATTTGAAGGAAAGAGAGATAAGATCATTTATCTTTATTAGTTTGTGTCTTGTTATTAATTATTATTCATGTGATAGAATATCATTTACCACTGATCATTTCATCACAAACAGAGAAAACTAATAAAATTAAATGAATGTCCAAAACTTAATAAAATCCTATAAGGAAAACTTATCGCAATGCTCCAATAATTCAGTTGACTTGTCTCCAAAAGACCAAAATATGGTGGATCCATGAGATGACAACAAAGAAAACTTACAACCTTCACCGATTCTTGACAAAACATACACACTAACGGTCAATGGAGCAACCCAATTGAGAGTTGCCTTCACTCAGGGGCTGTTATGGATCGAAAAAATCCTTCCCGAAAATCTAACACCCACCTCGACACGTTAGCATCTTTTGAATTGTCATTTGGTTCAGCAAACTCGAAAAATTTTCATCATTATGTGAGCCCTCACGTTTTGCTGACATATCTTTCGCAGATGTTTCCACCCGCCTGTGCGAGAAATCTTGCAGAAAGAGGTGTGTGGGCCCCGTTGTGCGCGTTTCTGCAAGAAAACGATACGCGTTGACAATTTTTTTTTTTTTTTATTTCTTGAACGATCCAAACAGCCCCTCGTTGAAGGCTTTTTTAAACACAAGATCCGTGAACGGTGATAAGGAAAGGACATATTGACAATTAATGAATGACACAGACTTTTTTGAGCAATATATTCAACTATAGCTTTCGAGTATGAGACTGCATTCTAAGGCCTTGTTTGACAATAAGGTTAAGTTTCCGAACTTTAGTTTAGAAGAGTTTTAGGTTTAGAATGAGATTATTGAAACAGAGTCTTATTTAGGAGTCAAAATAGAGTTGGTGAAATTAAGATTTGGAGGCAAAATCGGGGTTATTGAAACTCTACTTTGAGTAGATTTTTCATTTAAGCTTAAACGAAACCCCGGTTTCAGAAATTGCCTTGTTTCATTTTAACTTAAATCATAATCCTGACTTTGGAAAGTATGTTGCCAAATGAGACTTAATTGGTTGTATCTCGTAGAATCCTTTAATGCAAGCAATGTAAGTTCCTCGCTTGCCTTGTGATCACCTACCTGTAAGAAGAGGAGAGGAAGTCGAGGAAGTCGACGATGGTCAGCAGCAGCAGCAGCAGCAGAAACAGCAGCAGCAGCAGAAGCACGGTCGACCGCCCGGTCGACCGTTTGTGCACAACGTGCACAGGGATGCAGTGTCGACCGCCCGGTCGACCGACTGAAGATGCCTAACTCTCAGTTAGGCACGGTCGACCGGCACGGTTGACCGGTGCCTAGGTCGATCGACCGGGCGGTCGACCGACAGTCGGGTCGGGCTGTTTCGAGAAAGTTGCTGAATGGGAAATCTGCTCAAGTTGTGAGCGGATTCCTAGGGTTTTTTAAGGTGTATATGAGAGAGGCAGAGCTCTTTTCATGTGTATTGTTGTAATACTTATATTGATTCACAAAAATCAATAGAAATTCTCTCTTCCTTGCCCGAGGACGTAGGCGAAATTGGCCGAACCTCGTTAAATCTGGTTTTGTGTTCTTCTCTTTGTTTATGTGTTAATTGTTGTTGGTGGTACTGTTATTTTACATCTGGGATCTAGGGTTCCTCTACGTGGTTGTTATTCGGCGCACAACAAGTGGTATCAGAGCATCCCAGGTTCGTCGTGGGATTATCTGGAGATTCGAAAGGCATCGGTTGCTGATTTGGTGGAGATTGTGTGTCGATCTCAGATCAGTGTTGGGTCTGTTCGTGGGATCGTGTGTCGATCTCAGAATAGTACGTGAAGTGCTCAAAGAATCATTGGAGGAGTAGATCTGGTCAGGAACTCATCTAGGGTTTCGCGAGAAGGTAAAGATCTAATCTTTATCAAAGTTGTTTATCTATCTCCGTTTGGTATTTCCGCATTACATAGAGGATCCAGTTAGAGAGATGGCAGAAGAAAGTACATCAGTTAGGACTATGAATCCTCATCCGAGGATTGACGTAGTGAAGTTTAACGCACTAACAATTTTGGCATGTGGATGTGCGAGGTGATGGATGCCCTGAATGCATCTAACCTCGAGGATACTCTACTTCTGGAGAAGAAGCGAAGCACAACCACTGAAGAAGAGTAGGAGAAGATGAACCGGTCTGCGTGTGGTTTGATTAGATCGTGTCTAACACAAGACATCAAATATCTTGTGTTACACGAGACATCTGCGAGGCAGTTATGGGAGATCCTTGAAAGAAAATATCTGACCAAGAGTATTGAATCGAGATTACAGCTGAAAAGCAAGCTGTACGGGTTTCAGATGAAGAAGGAATGCTCCGTGAATGAACATCTGAATCGCTACACGAAGCTTCTTACGGATTTGGTCAAAGTGGATGTCAAGATAGATGAAGAAGACAAGCAGTAATCCTCTTGAACTCTCTTCCTGCGAAAGAGTATGAGACATTTACCTTAACCTTCATAAATGGTAGACAAACTCTTGACTATCATGAAGTGTCGTCTGCTTTGACAAATTATGAGACGAGGAGAAAAGAGAGACAGCCTTCTCAGTCAAGCTCATCAGTAGAGGCGCTAGCAGTAAGAGGCAGGGGTTCATATAGGAAGGGCAAAGATGATAGAGGGAGATCGAAGTCCAGGCCGGGTTATCGAGATCTGAAGAAGAACCAGTGTACCTTCCGCAGAGAATTAGGGCACTGAAAAGTTGACTGTCCAAAGTTCAAAGGGAAGAAGAAGGAGTCGAAGACTGAGGCAAATCTTGCAAAGGTGGTTAGTACTCAGAACAGTAACTCACAGGCAGGTGGATCAGACTCAGACTCATCGGTTTTCTCATTCTCAGTTACTACTCCCATCGTTGGCTACTCAGGAGAAAATGAGTGAATTTTGAATACAGGTGCTACATACCATGTGTGCCCTAATCAAGATTAGTTTTCTAGATTTGAAAAGCTGGAGGGATGTTCAGTCGTTATGGGCGATGATCATCCATGTATCATGGAGGGTGTAGGAACAATCCAAATAAAGATGTTTGATGGGATGGTAAGGGAACTGAAGGAAGTGAGGTATGTACCTCAACTGAAGAGAAACCTAATCTCTGTTGATGCTTTGGAGGCATTGAGCCTTGTGGTGTCAACTAAGGAAGGAGTCCTTAAGATGACCAAAGGCTCGATGGTGGTATTGAAGGCCGATCGCAGGAACAATCTTTACTACTTGAATGGTAGTACTGTTACAGGACAAGTGGCGGCTTCTACTAGTTCATATGAAGGCTCAACCAGGCTGTGGCATATGAGGCTGGGACACGCAAGAGAAAAGTCTTTGCAAACTCTTGTAAGACAAGGAGTACTGAAAGGTGCCGGAACCTGCAAGTTGGAATTTTGTGAACACTGTATCATCGGAAAGAAGACCAAGATGAAGTTATGGCACAGCAACACACTACACCAAGGGGATTCTGGACTATATTCACACTGATGTTTGGGGACCTACCAAGACTGCATCAATTGGAGGTAACCATTACTTTGTGTCGTTTATTGATGATTATTCTAGGCGTTGTTGGGTATATACCATGAGACACAAAGGGGAAGTCCTAGAATTGTTTGTGAAGTGGAAGAAGAACTTGGAGAGAAGTACGGGAAGGAAAATCAAGGTTCTCCGTTCAGATAATGGGGGAGAATATAAATCTGATCATTTCCTTCAGCTATGTCTTGATGAGGGCATAGAGAGACACTCACAGTGAGGGAGACACTGCAACAAAACGGGGTAGCAGAAAGGATGAACAGGACTTTGCTAGAGAAGGTCCGTTGTATGTTGTCCAATGCCGGTTTATCGAAGAACATCTGGGCTGAGGCTTTGGCATATGCATGCTATCTTGTGAACAGGTTGCCTTCTTCTGCGATAGGGGGAAACTCCTCTCGAGGTTTGGTCAGAAACAATAGCTGCTGATTATGATTTGCTAAGGGTGTTTGGTTGTCCAGCCTATTATCATGTCAAGGATGATAAGTTAGACCCAAGAGCAAAGAAGGGTGTGTTCGTCGGTTTCAAGAAGGGAATCAAAGGGTTCAAGATCTGGGATCCAACGGACAGGAAATTTCTTCTCAGCAGGGATGTCACTTTTGATGAAGCTTCTATGTTGAAGTCTAAGGTCTCTCAGCAGGTGGAGACTAACAAGACCAAAGATGTATCGCAGCAGGTGGAGAATGATGCGAGTCCACTTTCTCTAGAGAGTTCAGCAACGGTAAGAATCATACCTAGGGTGACACAGGGTAATGGTCAAGCAGATGAAGAAGATGCTGATGATGAAGCGGGTCAAGAACAGGTCATGGGTGATGTTCCTGACTCTACTGCAATTGGAAGGCCAAAGAGAAACATTAGGAGATCAGGTTGGCCCACTACAGATATGGTCGTGGCTTATGCACTTTCGGTCGTTGAGGAGGCTATTCCGTCCACCTTCAGAGAAGCTAAAATCAGTTCAGAGTCAAAGATGTGGAGAGCAGCCATGGAAGAAGAGATGAAGTCTCTTTACAAGAACGATACTTGGGAACTCACTAGGTTGCCCAAAGGGAAGAAGGCGATAGGCTGTAAGTGAGTGTATGCAAAGAAGCAGGGATCTCTTCAAGAAGATATGGTACGCTATAAGGCCAGATTGGTAGCAAAAGGCTATGCTCAAAGGGAAAGAATTGACTACAATGAGGTATTTTCTCCTGTTGTAAAGCATTCGTCAATTCGTATCTTATTGGCTTTGGTGGCACAGTACGAGTTGGACCTTGATCAACTCGACGTAAAGACCGCCTTTCTCTATGGAAATCTAGATGAAGAGATCTACATGTCTCAGCCAACAGGGTTCAAGACTGCAGGGAAAGAAGATATGGTATGCAAGGTGAAGAAGTCGTTGTATGGACTAAAGCAGTCTCCAAGACAGTGGTACAAGCGGTTCGATAGCTTCATCAGAGGAAAGAGGTACACACGTAGCCATTATGACCCATGTGTGTACTACAACAAGCTACCGACAGGGGAGTATGTAACGCCCCGATCCGGAGGGTACGGAGACGTTACTGCGACGTATATACGCAGGTCAGAAATACCCTAACGTATATACGCTAAGCATCAATACAAGCAGGGGTCAGAGTACGGAAGCATAGTGGTAATATACAATCCAGCAATAATAACACCAGTACACAGTTATCACAAGGCATGACATAATATCTGAAGAATATATGATCACTAGGAAGCATAAAAGCAGGATGCACAATATGAAATACTGGAAAGTACTCACGAGTGGCAAGATGAGAATCTCGCGAGCCGATCGAGGAGAGGCTAGAAGAAGGAGAGTCCGGATGGGCCACTGATAATCCACGCTCCCGCTGCGCCACTCTGATCAAGTACAGCAAGGCCGCCACGGTCCAGACTCTAGGAACTGGACATGAGAATCCAGGGTTGTTAGCAACCCCAGCGAGTACAAAAATAAGAAGCCAGATGGCGTGCATAACAGGCACACGTGTACATGATCAAGTGACGTGGTCCAGGCATGCAGGAACAGAAAATGACAAGTAACATAAAGGAAAATGACAGTAAAACCGAGATCAAGTAAATACATGTATATCAGTAAATCTGAATCGGAAAGCATGCATGAAATACGGTGTAGAGAGCATAAGTATACATAATCATGCGACAAATATGGCAACATGTGATAAATATACTAAATACGCGATAAATAAGTATGGACAATTCTAGTTGTATAGGCTCGGATTATGGATTCACGGGACTGATACGTCAAGGGAATAATCCAAACAAGGAAACCCTTATCTATATACCACATATCCGGTGTCACCATCATCTGAGTTCATACAACTTGAGTTGCCCTCAGGATAACAGAACTAGAGTGTGTGTCAGGAATAACCATGGTATCTCAGGGATCATGTGTTATAAAACAGGGTGTCAACTCAGAACATAATACTGTAACTGGAGAATATAAGGTGTTGCATTTTAATTGATCCAATAATAATAATTAGTACCGTTTGATATTTTAATCGCCTCCCTACCAGCGTCTCACATCACCGATAGTCCATACTAGAGTTCGCACTCTGTAGAACTTATCCGGGTCTGATATGTGAGTACCAGGACCCGAACAAAGGAGAGACCAAATATCACACGTTCCTAATATTATTACTGTTTCTTATGTTCTTATGTTATTCTTGTCCCTTTCCCACCGGCGTCCCACAACACCGACAGTTCACGCTGGAGCCCGCACTTCCAGTAGAACTCATCCGAACTCCGATACGCGGGTACCATTATTCGAACAGGGGAGAGACCAAATAACACATAGTCCAGGAGTCATCATTGTACAGGTATGTGTGTGTGTTAATGGCACTGAGGATGTTTATCACACTAACACCAGGCGGTACAGGCAGGAGGGAGAAAGTAGCCCCTCAGATTCAAGAGGTGGCCCCCATGGATTCAAGAGGTGGCCCCCACCACGTGTGTGATGTGGCACTTTGCTCCATGTGGCACTTTGCTCTGAGGGTAGATACAGGAGGTAGCCCCGCAGATTCAAGAGGTGGCCCCCACAGATTCAAGAGGTGGCCCCCACCACGTGTGTGGTGTGGCACTTTGCTCTGTGTGGCACTTTGCTCTGCGTGGGGAATGGATTCTAGAGGTGGCCCCCACGGATTCAAGAGGTGGCCCCCACCATGTGTATGGCGTGGCACTTTGCTCCGTGTGGCACTTAGTTCCATTCAGGAGCCGCCGGACGCTAGCACGATTGTGGGATACATCCTCGTCATCCCGACACCAGGCATGTTCTGCCGGACGCCGGTCTGACTGTGCTATTAACAAGAGCATGAGTACAGGAAATACAAGAGTACATGAATACAGGAGTACAGGAATACAGGAGTGCAGGAGTACAGGATTACCAGATGTCTGGTAATAATAATCATGCATATGCCAGGTAATACAGGAGTCAGGTGCCAGGTATCAGGAGTCATGTATATCATGGTAAGTATCGGTGTTATATATATCAGGTGGCAAGCATAGCATGTCGAATATCAGGTGGCAAGCATAGTATGTCAAATACCGGTGTTAGATATCATGGGTCAAATGTAGCATGGTAAATACTGGTGTCATATATCAGGGTCAGGTATAGCATGGTAATATCGGGATCAGATACTAAGTGTCAAGTATAGCATGACAAGTACAGGTGTTATATATCATGTATCAACTATAGCATGGCAAGTGTCGGTATCATATATCATGTATCAACTATAGCATGGCAATTACCGGTGTCAGGTATCATATGATAAATATAGCATGATAAGTACTGGTGTCATATGTCGGGGTCAGGTATAGCATGGCAAGTACAGGTATCGGGTATCACATATCACAAATAGCATGGTAAGTACTGGTATCGGTATCATATGTCAAATATAGCATGGCAAACACCGGTGTCATGTATCAGGGTCAGGTGTAGCATGGCAGGTATTGGTACCGGGTATCACATATCACATATAGCATGGCAAATATCAGTGTTATATATCATGTATCAACCATAGTATGGCAAGCACTAGTATGTATCAACTATAGCATGACAAGCACTAGTGTTATATATCATGTATCAACTATAGCATGGCAAGTACTAGTGTCAGGTATCATGGATCAAATATAGCATGGTAAGGACCGGTGTCAGGTATCATATGATAAATATAGCATGATAAACATCGGTGTAACATATCAGTGTCGGTGTTATACATATCAACTCCCATATCATGTATAAAAGCAGGATAACAATTGTTATACATGGAACATGGAATATCAAAAGGACTGTACTTGCATAATGATAAAATAGATGCATGCTAAAAATAAATGTACTCGCCTGAAATCGGGTAAAATACCGGTTAAAATCCGAGTAACCAGCGAACCGTCCAAGTAAACCTTTAGCCCACAATTTGTATATTAAAATATATAATTATAAATATTTATAAAAATTATTAGAGAGGGAATGAGAGAGGAGAGAGAGAGGAGAGAGAAATTTGTAGGAAAAAAAAAGGGAGAAAAAGAAAGGGAGGGAAAATATGGTATAGTTTGAAATGAATTGGGATTTAAAGGAGAGGGGTAAGGGTTGTAAATAGAGGGTTGTAGTTTAAGGAAAGGTGAGGGGTATTTTTGGAAAGAGGAATTTTGTTTTATTTAGGGATGAAATGAAAAGGAAAAAGGAAAGAAAGAAAAGAAGAAAGAAAGAAAGAAATGAAAGGAAGAAGGAGGGGAGTGGGGTGGTCGGCCGGCCACGGCCGGCGCCGGCGGCAGGCCGGCGGCGGCGCCGGCGGCGGGAGGAGGGCGGCGCGCGCGCGCGGGTGGAGGAGGAGAGGTGGGTCTTTTTTGTGTTGATGTTGTTGTTGTTGATGTTGTTTTGATGGAGGTGATGGGTGGTGGTGGTGGTTGTGGTGGTGGTGGTGGTGTTTGGTGGTGTTGGGATGTTAGAGGAGGTGGAGGAGGTGGTGATGGAGTAGTTGAAGGGGAGAATTTGGTGGTGGAGAGGAGGAATTTGGAGAAGATGAAGGTGGGTATGTGATGGGTTTTGGGAGAAATTGAGGATGGTGGAGTTGAATTGGGGGTTGATGGGAGTGGAGGAGTGTTGTGAGGTGTTGGGGAAGCGGTGGCGGCGGCTAGGGCGGCGGCTAGGGCGGCGCCGGAGGCGGCGGTGGTGAGGGTGGTGCGGCGTGCGTGAGTGGTGCTTGAGTTGGAGAGGGAGGTTGAAGATGAAATGTGTTGGAGAGTTAATAGAAAGAAGGGAAAATGAAGGGTTTAAGTGAAGAGGAAAAAGAAATTGGAATGATGAATGGGGATGGGTTTCTCACCATCATGCCCTGCCCTGCTGCCCCTGCTGCCGCTGCTGGTTCTCTTTGGCGTGGGGAAGAGGTTGAGTGGAGGAGAAGAAAAGAAAAGAAGGAAAAGAAAGAAAATGAAAAGAAATTAGATAAATTAAAAAGAAATGATTAAAAATAGTTAAAAATTTATAAATAAATATTTTAGTAAATAATAAAATTGATATAATATTCTGGAAGTAATAAGTAGAGGGTTTGAGAGGTAAAAGCAAGAAAAAGAAATAACGGCAAATTTTATTATTATTTTAATAAGGCGAAAATTCGACTGTTTCAGAATCTTTCCGAAAAATTCTCAAAATAGCAAATATTATTCTAAGATGTTTAGTGAAATCGGAATCGAAAAATATGATGTGGTTTTCAAAATAAAAATCCTGAAATCTTCCAGCGATACCGGTCGACACCAGGAGCGGTCAAATTTTGATAAAATTTGAAAAATCCCAAAAAAATGTTTTTAGCTAGAAAATGATATTCTAAGATATACTGTGAAAGCCGTTTTTGAAAATTCAATACCATTTGAAAACTAAAATCCGAGAATCAGTCAGCGATACCGACCGACACCGGTTTTGAAGATTTTGCAGAAAAATTTCAGAAAATTCCAGAAAATCATGAAAAATTTAAAATATTAGAAAACAGTCTCTGAAACTGAAATCGGTCAAATCGGACTAGCAGAAAGGCTAAATCAAGCGAAGCACTAGGTTCGGGCCCTCGTTCAGACTAGGGCTGACTCCGAGTCCACGAATCCAAATCCAACACAAAACGATCACACTAATAATCATAAAACAAAAACAATTACAAGATAAATCAAAGAAATATGCTAGAAAAATCAGAATACGTATCTACGTACGTATTTCAGAAACGGGGTGTTACATTCCATCCACCTTACAAAAATTTCGTCCTCGAAATTTCGATAAGGGGAGGATGAACACAGAAAGGAAAAGGAATGAAGATTTATACCAATCAAGATATGAGTAACTGAGGATAATTCACACAAATTGGCTGAATGATAAACCCAAGACTGAGACATCTCTGCACTACTGCCATATATATATCCTCTGACGGTGTCATAATAATACTGACCTGACGTCTGCTCTTTCGGACTGCGAAGCAAAGCTAATAACCCATAAAAATCCATAGTGCTGAAATCCATAATATAGAATCTCTGGAAATCCATAGAAATCCGTAATATAATATAAAGTCCCGCATGACATGAAGCTGTCCTTGACAAAGAATCCATGGTAGAATTTCCGATACTGCTTACACACTATTCCTCCAGAATACCGAAGATAGAGAAAACCCCAATAATACTGAGCATGAATCAAGAAGACCAATAATTAAGAATTCCTGAATACTGGGCATTGTAATCTCTGAAAGGCATAACCGAGAATATAGAATAACCATAAAGAATTCCGAATACTGACTTCTGAATGACAACCCGACTGCACATGAAACATTAAAGAATACTCAATCTCTGCAAGGTTGGCCGAATGGATCATTCATATAGATATGACAATAGCTCAGATACAGTGAGAAAACCCTGTATATCGGATCCATGAAAACATGCAAGGCAGAAGAAGTCCGAGGAACAGCTAGAGTGCAAAGCACTGAAGGGACTAGCCACGGACGGAACCAAGCCTAGGTGAGACCATCGCGTAACACATCTCAGGCGTTAAGCATTAGGGTGCAGCGGAGCTAACGCTCTGTGAGGCTCGCACTCGGTGGAGCTCACGCAGCGAAGCCAGCGCGTAACACAACGCTAAATGCTAAGCACCAGGGTGCAGCGAAGCCCACACCTGGTTAGGTCCACGAGTGACTAGAACACAACCCTCGCTTAGCGAGGCTAGCGGGGTCCGTAGTCCATCAAATCAATAAAAACTGCCAGAAGCTGGTGGCTCTGAGAACACGATCAAGAATCACGATAATCGAAATGAGTCCCGAAGGCTGTCTCCATAACTCTGTCTGGCAGAAACCCTAAATCTGAAATACTGTTCCATACTGACACTCCTCGGGTAATGATACGGTCTGTCTGATTATATAAGTGATGACTACCCCACTTGCTGTGCTGATTTCCCGTGATATATCCATAAGTACCAGAATAGAATGCGAGGCTGAAGGACCATCCAATATAAGACCAGGTGATGCACCAGAGTTAAGAATACCAGAACATAATGATAGCGAACCACATCTGTCTTGCTGCTACCCTACTAGTTTATCCATATCTTGAGTTGGTATAAGGATGAAAGGAACTGGAAATGGAAAAGGATGGAAGAGACTTCAAGAATCAAGGAAAGGACGATCAATAGGGAATGGATAACTTTGTACTTGCAGTTGGATTGTATAACCACGACTCATGCATTATACCGAGGATGTGAGAGCCTAGGCTCTGATACCACCCTGTAACGCCCCGATCCGGAGGGTACGGAGACGTTACTGCGACGTATATACGCAGGTCAGAAATACCCTAACGTATATACGCTAAGCATCAATACAAGCAGGGGTCAGAGTACGGAAGCATAGTGGTAATATACAATCCAGCAATAATAACACCAGTACACAGTTATCACAAGGCATGACATAATATCTGAAGAATATATGATCACTAGGAAGCATAAAAGCAGGATGCACAATATGAAATACTGGAAAGTACTCACGAGTGGCAAGATGAGAATCTCGCGAGCCGATCGAGGAGAGGCTAGAAGAAGGAGAGTCCGGATGGGCCACTGATAATCCACGCTCCCGCTGCGCCACTCTGATCAAGTACAGCAAGGCCGCCACGGTCCAGACTCTAGGAACTGGACATGAGAATCCAGGGTTGTTAGCAACCCCAGCGAGTACAAAAATAAGAAGCCAGATGGCGTGCATAACAGGCACACGTGTACATGATCAAGTGACGTGGTCCAGGCATGCAGGAACAGAAAATGACAAGTAACATAAAGGAAAATGACAGTAAAACCGAGATCAAGTAAATACATGTATATCAGTAAATCTGAATCGGAAAGCATGCATGAAATACGGTGTAGAGAGCATAAGTATACATAATCATGCGACAAATATGGCAACATGTGATAAATATACTAAATACGCGATAAATAAGTATGGACAATTCTAGTTGTATAGGCTCGGATTATGGATTCACGGGACTGATACGTCAAGGGAATAATCCAAACAAGGAAACCCTTATCTATATACCACATATCCGGTGTCACCATCATCTGAGTTCATACAACTTGAGTTGCCCTCAGGATAACAGAACTAGAGTGTGTGTCAGGAATAACCATGGTATCTCAGGGATCATGTGTTATAAACAGGGTGTCAACTCAGAACATAATACTGTAACTGGAGAATATAAGGTGTTGCATTTTAATTGATCCAATAATAATAATTAGTACCGTTTGATATTTTAATCGCCTCCCTACCAGCGTCTCACATCACCGATAGTCCATACTAGAGTTCGCACTCTGTAGAACTTATCCGGGTCTGATATGTGAGTACCAGGACCCGAACAAAGGAGAGACCAAATATCACACGTTCCTAATATTATTACTGTTTCTTATGTTCTTATGTTATTCTTGTCCCTTTCCCACCGGCGTCCCACAACACCGACAGTTCACGCTGGAGCCCGCACTTCCAGTAGAACTCATCCGAACTCCGATACGCGGGTACCATTATTCGAACAGGGGAGAGACCAAATAACACATAGTCCAGGAGTCATCATTGTACAGGTATGTGTGTGTGTTAATGGCACTGAGGATGTTTATCATACTAACACCAGGCGGTACAGGCAGGAGGGAGAAAGTAGCCCTTCAGATTCAAGAGGTGGCCCCCATGGATTCAAGAGGTGGCCCCCACCACGTGTGTGATGTGGCACTTTGCTCCATGTGGCACTTTGCTCTGAGGGTAGATACAGGAGGTAGCCCCGCAGATTCAAGAGGTGGCCCCCACAGATTCAAGAGGTGGCCCCCACCACGTGTGTGGTGTGGCACTTTGCTCTGTGTGGCACTTTGCTCTGCGTGGGGAATGGATTCTAGAGGTGGCCCCCACGGATTCAAGAGGTGGCCCCCACCATGTGTATGGCGTGGCACTTTGCTCCGTGTGGCACTTAGTTCCATTCAGGAGCCGCCGGACGCTAGCACGATTGTGGGATACATCCTCGTCATCCCGACACCAGGCATGTTCTGCCGGACGCCGGTCTGACTGTGCTATTAACAAGAGCATGAGTACAGGAAATACAAGAGTACATGAATACAGGAGTACAGGAATACAGGAGTGCAGGAGTACAGGATTACCAGATGTCTGGTAATAATAATCATGCATATGCCAGGTAATACAGGAGTCAGGTGCCAGGTATCAGGAGTCATGTATATCATGGTAAGTATCGGTGTTATATATATCAGGTGGCAAGCATAGCATGTCGAATATCAGGTGGCAAGCATAGTATGTCAAATACCGGTGTTAGATATCATGGGTCAAATGTAGCATGGTAAATACTGGTGTCATATATCAGGGTCAGGTATAGCATGGTAATATCGGGATCAGATACTAAGTGTCAAGTATAGCATGACAAGTACAGGTGTTATATATCATGTATCAACTATAGCATGGCAAGTGTCGGTATCATATATCATGTATCAACTATAGCATGGCAATTACCGGTGTCAGGTATCATATGATAAATATAGCATGATAAGTACTGGTGTCATATGTCGGGGTCAGGTATAGCATGGCAAGTACAGGTATCGGGTATCACATATCACAAATAGCATGGTAAGTACTGGTATCGGTATCATATGTCAAATATAGCATGGCAAACACCGGTGTCATGTATCAGGGTCAGGTGTAGCATGGCAGGTATTGGTACCGGGTATCACATATCACATATAGCATGGCAAATATCAGTGTTATATATCATGTATCAACCATAGTATGGCAAGCACTAGTATGTATCAACTATAGCATGACAAGCACTAGTGTTATATATCATGTATCAACTATAGCATGGCAAGTACTAGTGTCAGGTATCATGGATCAAATATAGCATGGTAAGGACCGGTGTCAGGTATCATATGATAAATATAGCATGATAACATCGGTGTAACATATCAGTGTCGGTGTTATACATATCAACTCCCATATCATGTATAAAAGCAGGATAACAATTGTTATACATGGAACATGGAATATCAAAAGGACTGTACTTGCATAATGATAAAATAGATGCATGCTAAAAATAAATGTACTCGCCTGAAATCGGGTAAAATACCGGTTAAAATCCGAGTAACCAGCGAACCGTCCAAGTAAACCTTTAGCCCACAATTTGTATATTAAATATATAATTATAAATATTTATAAAAATTATTAGAGAGGGAATGAGAGAGGAGAGAGAGAGGAGAGAGAAATTTGTAGGAAAAAAAAAAGGGAGAAAAAAGAAAGGGAGGGAAAATATGGTATAGTTTGAAATGAATTGGGATTTAAAGGAGAGGGGTAAGGGTTGTAAATAGAGGGTTGTAGTTTAAGGGAAAGGTGAGGGGTATTTTTGGAAAGAGGAATTTTGTTTTATTTAGGGATGAAATGAAAAGGAAAAAGGAAAGAAAGAAAAGAAGAAAGAAAGAAAGAAATGAAAGGAAGAAGGAGGGGGAGTGGGGTGGTCGGCCGGCCACGGCCGGCGCCGGCGGCAGGCCGGCGGCGGCGCCGGCGGCGGGAGGAGGGCGGCGCGCGCGCGCGGGTGGAGGAGGAGAGGTGGGTCTTTTTTTGTGTTGATGTTGTTGTTGTTGATGTTGTTTTGATGGAGGTGATGGGTGGTGGTGGTGGTTGTGGTGGTGGTGGTGGTGTTTGGTGGTGTTGGGATGTTAGAGGAGGTGGAGGAGGTGGTGATGGAGTAGTTGAAGGGGAGAATTTGGTGGTGGAGAGGAGGAATTTGGAGAAGATGAAGGTGGGTATGTGATGGGTTTTGGGAGAAATTGAGGATGGTGGAGTTGAATTGGGGTTGATGGGAGTGGAGGAGTGTTGTGAGGTGTTGGGGGAAGCGGTGGCGGCGGCTAGGGCGGCGGCTAGGGCGGCGCCGGAGGCGGCGGTGGTGAGGGTGGTGCGGCGTGCGTGAGTGGTGCTTGAGTTGGAGAGGGAGGTTGAAGATGAAATGTGTTGGAGAGTTAATAGAAAGAAGGGAAAATGAAGGGTTAAGTGAAGAGGAAAAAGAAATTGGAATGATGAATGGGGATGGGTTTCTCACCATCATGCCCTGCCCTGCTGCCCCTGCTGCCGCTGCTGGTTCTCTTTGGCGTGGGGGAAGAGGTTGAGTGGAGGAGAAGAAAAGAAAAGAAGGAAAAGAAAGAAAATGAAAAGAAATTAGATAAATTAAAAAGAAATGATTAAAAATAGTTAAAAATTTATAAATAAATATTTTAGTAAATAATAAAATTGATATAATATTCTGGAAGTAATAAGTAGAGGGTTTGAGAGGTAAAAGCAAGAAAAAGAAATAACGGCAAATTTTATTATTATTTTAATAAGGCGAAAATTCGACTGTTTCAGAATCTTTCCGAAAAATTCTCAAAAATAGCAAATATTATTCTAAGATGTTTAGTGAAATCGGAATCGAAAAATATGATGTGGTTTTCAAAATAAAAATCCTGAAATCTTCCAGCGATACCGGTCGACACCAGGAGCGGTCAAATTTTGATAAAATTTGAAAAATCCCAAAAAAATGTTTTTAGCTAGAAAATGATATTCTAAGATATACTGTGAAAGCCGTTTTTGAAAATTCAATACCATTTGAAAACTAAAAATCCGAGAATCAGTCAGCGATACCGACCGACACCGGTTTTGAAGATTTTGCAGAAAAATTTCAGAAAATTCCAGAAAATCATGAAAATTTAAAATATTAGAAAACAGTCTCTGAAACTGAAATCGGTCAAATCGGACTAGCAGAAAGGCTAAATCAAGCGAAGCACTAGGTTCGGGCCCTCGGTTCAGACTAGGGCTGACTCCGAGTCCACGAATCCAAATCCAACACAAAACGATCACACTAATAATCATAAAACAAAAACAATTACAAGATAAATCAAAGAAATATGCTAGAAAAATCAGAATACGTATCTACGTACGTATTTCAGAAACGGGGTGTTACAGAGTATATCTATTTACTATTGTATGTAGATGATATGCTTATTGCTTCAAGGTCTAGATCTGCGATTGATGCACTGAAAAGTGATCTATCTTCTGAGTTTGAGATGAAGGATCTTGGTGAAGTAAGGAAGGTGCTAGGCATGAAAATCACACGAGACCGAAGGGTTGGCAGGGTGAGCTTGACACAGAAGGGTATTTGCAAAAAGGACTTCAGAGGTTCAACATCGGCAAGGATGCGAAGTCTGTAAGTACACCACTGGCTCCTCATTTCAAGTTATCTGCTATGATGTCTCCAAAGAACGTTGAAGAACGTGAGTACATGACTCACGTCCCATATGCTAGCGCAGTTGGCAGTCTTATGTATGCTATGGTGTGTACGAGACCAGATCTGTCACAAGCTGTCTCTATGGTCAGTAGGTATATGCATGATCCGGGACAGGGTCATTGGAAGGCAGTGAAGAGGATTCTGCGGTACATAAAAGGTACCATTGATGTTGGTCTGGTATTTGAGAAGGACTCCACAGGGAAGAAGGATTGTATCTGATATGTTGATTCCGATTATGCTGGTGATCTTGACAAACGCCGATCTACAACAGGGTATGTCTTTACATTCTCTCAAGCACCGGTGAGTTGGCGCTCTATTCTACAGTCTACCATCGCGTTGTCTACTACAGAGACCGAGTATATGGCCATGACGGAGGCTATGAAGGAGGCAATTTGGCTTAAAGGCTTGCTTGATGACTTGGGGGTGGATCAGGATCTTCTGAAGATCAACTGTGACAGTATGAGTGCTATTTATTTAGCCAAGAACCAGGTATATCATGCACAAACGAAGCACATCGACGTCAGGTTCCATTTTATTCGGGAGATTCTAGATGAGGGTGATATTGAGCTGCTGAAGATTCACACATCGGAGAATCCCGCCGACATGCTTACTAAGGTGGTGTCAGGAGTCAAGTTTGCACACTGTAAAACTTTGCTCCATGTCCTTCATGTAGCATGAGCTTGTTGAAGCTCCTTTGGATGAACTACGGATGGCTTGATCCCTTGGGCAGGGTACGTAGGCAACCACACTGGTGCAGTCACTTTTGAGTCGACGGTTCGTATGGTTAAGTTCGGCTCAGATTTGAGGAATCTTCACCGAGGTGGAGAATTGTAGGAAGAGAAGATGAAGTCGAGGAAGTCGACGATGGTCAGCAACAGCAGCAGCAGAAGAAGCACGGTCGACCGCCCGGTCGACCGTTTGTGCACAACGTGAACAGGGATGCAGCGGTCGACCGCCCGATCGACCGACTGAAGATGCCTAACTCTGGTTAGGCACGGTCGACCGGCACGGTCGACCGAAGATGCCTAACTCTAGTTAGGCACGGTCGACCGGCACGGTCGACCGGTGCCTAAGTCGGTCGACCGGGCGGTCGACCGACAGTCGGGTCGGGTTGTGTTTCGGGAAAGTTGCTGAATGGGAAATCTGCTCAAGTTGTGAGCGGATTCCTAGGGTTTTTTAAGGTGTATATGAGAGAGGCAGAGCTCTTTTCATGTGTATTGCTGTAATACTTATATTGATTCACAAAAATCAATAGAAATTCTCTCTTCCTTGCCCCGAGGACGTAGGCGAAATTGGCCGAACCTCGTTAAATCTTGTTTTGTGTTCTTCTCTTTGTTTGTGTGTTAATTGCTATTGGTAGTACTATTATTTTGCATCTGGGATCTAGGGTTTCCTCTACGTGGTTGTTGTTCAGCGCACAACACTACCTGTGGAAGAACTGAGTGTTACGGTCTCCTTCCTTTAGCCATGTCACAAGTGATTTACACCTCCAGAACTGTTCTTGCATAGCCTGCAAGCATTGGTGGTCTTCATTCAGTTGTTTCAGTTGTGTAGCTTGGCCCTCCGTGAGCCCGCCACACCCTCCAGATATTATAACCTGCAAATGTTTTCATTCAGTGCAGAGGCTCGGTCAAACATGTTCCCAACCTCCACCTTGTTCCATCTTCTCAGTTCCTCCTTCACAGTCCTGAGTTTCTCAAATACTCTCATCGTTGGTGTACCAGTGGTCTGCTTCATCCAGCGCTGTTCAACCACCCTCCGAGAGCTCTAAAAACAGAATGGCCTCGGTCCACTACTGTCCACCACATTGGTCTTCAGCAGTAGAGGTCTGTGATCACTCGCCACACGTGCCAGATGGAAAATTTCAGCTCCAGGAGTTTCCTTAAGCCAGCGGGGATGTTGCAGAGTCCTCTATCAAACCTTTCCACTTTCGAGCTCGCCGATGCTGCACATTGCACCATGTAAACGGAGGGCCAGAGAAACCCATATCAATCAGCGAGTTAGTGTTAACAAACTCTCTGAAATTCAGGTTACCCCTGTCCTCTCTCAAAATACCACTACTCTTCTCTGAAGCTTCAAGCAGAGCATTGAAGCCCCCATGACGATAGTAGGTAATCCACTGGTGCAAATAGTACCCAGGCACGCCACAACTCAGCTCTTTTATCGTCAATTGGACTAGCATACACACACACAACACGAAGGTAGTCTGCTGGAAGTGTCACAATCCCCCTCACCGCCTGCGTTAGAACACCAAAGAACATCCTCCTCAGCTCAGACCAGACACAGCTGCGTCTCCAATAAAATAATTATATTTGGATAATATTTCTGTAAATATTGGCAAAGTGTTTATTGAGTATTTCAGAGAGAAGTGGGGATCAATTGAAGCGGTTGGAAACCACGGAGGTATAATATTCCCAAGCTTATTGAGGAGGAGGAGGGGGTGGAGTTGTGCAAGGACTTCACTCTGAATGAAGTGGAAGAGGTGGTCAAAGCTCTCTCTGGTGATAAAGCCCCAGGACCTGATGGAAACATATTGGGACGTTGTTAAGGAGGACATTTTTGAAGCGGTCTGCCACTTTGCGGAAGTCTGCCTATTCAATGGAAGTCTAATTCCATTGCCTTGACACCCAAGGTAGCGAATCCTCAAACCCTAGAGGAGTTTAGACCCATTTCTCTGTGTAATGTAGCATATAAAATAGTGTCTAAACTTCTTACTAATCGCCTTAAACCTTTTTTACATAAAATCATTTCTTTGGAGCAAGGGGTGTTTGTCCCTGGCAGGAATATGGTTGAATCTGTTCTGCTCATGCAAGAAATTCTCTACTCAATGGCGGCGTCATGTTCTGCTTCAAGGAGCATGATGGTGAAGTTGGACATGTCGAAGGCGTATGACATGCTTAACTGGGACTTTCTTGAAGGAGTGCTATTAAGATTTGGCTTCCCTCATAAGTGTTCATCAAGTGGATCATGCATGGGTTGTGTTCGGAGACCAAAGTTTAGTGTTCTTATTAATGGATCCCCCACTGAGTGGTTTGCAACTTCGAAAGGTCTGAGACAAGGTGATCCTCTTGCACCATATTTATTCATTATTGCAATGGAGGAACTAATTCGGAGGGTGAAAAGAGAGGAAGCAGTGGGCAAGGTGGCAAATGGAAGGATGGGGCTTTAAACGCTATAAACTCCTGTAAGGTGAGGGAGATGATTCAGAGAATTCCCATTCCCAAAACCAGTGTGGAGGACAAAACGTGGTTGAAAGGGAAGGAGCTTGAGAAGATTTTAGTTAAGCATGTGTAGTACAATGGCCTCCAAGATGGGACGTTAGAAATTGTTAACGCTTTGTGGAGTCGGATATGGAGATTGGAGGTGCAGGTGAAGGTTCAAGCCTGGACATGGAAGGTCTGGCATAATAAGGCGCTACCCAGCAAGCAAGTGTTGGGGGCGAGAGGAATGAATGTTAATACTATTTGCTCTCGTTGCATGGAGGTAGATGAATCAATCGATCATTTGATATGGAAATGTGGGAAATCTCATATCTGCTGGGAGCTAGCTTGGTGTAAGTTGAACATTGACAATAAGTCAGTGAGTTTTAATGACTGGAGCAAAGTGTTGCAGAGCAATGGCTATGGGACGGGGGATACTAAAGCATTCAGACAGGGAGTGATTGCTAACATTGTATGGAGCATCTGGAAAGATCAAAACTCGCTGATATTTGAAGGCAAGGCGGAGGAGCCTCGGAGAATCGTTGA
Source organism: Agave tequilana (assembly GCA_038442645.1). Classification (NCBI taxonomy): domain Eukaryota; kingdom Viridiplantae; phylum Streptophyta; class Magnoliopsida; order Asparagales; family Asparagaceae; genus Agave; species Agave tequilana. Next base: position 84,357 of record JAVJIF010008998.1, on the reverse strand, counting down.
AAATGGTCTCGCTATGTCAATTGAACACCTTAAGGTTAAGAAGGAGGTGGAAGCTGCAGAGGAAGATAGAAAACCTGGCGGAGTTGGGGATTTAGCAATGTGAGGGTGAGGCAAGTGGAGGAGCAATATTGTGAATGCAAGCTTCTTGCTCCTCTTCATGGGTGAAGCTAAACTGTGATGGGTCTATGAGGACAAGGTCGGAAGAAGCAGGAGATGGCTTTGTTATTAGAAGTGAGACTGGTTAGCCATTTGTGGCAAGGGTTGTCCATCTTCTAAAAAAGGTCGTGAACGCGACGGAGCTACGTGGGCTCTGGGAAGGATTGTGTTGGATCAAAGCAAATTTGCCAGAGCAAAGAGTTTGGGTTGAAGGTGACTCCCTCAATGTGGTGAAGGCATTGATAGAAGAGAATGGAGATAGAGGCGGATGTCTCGTGAATAACGGCAAGAACTTAAGCGTCGAGTGTCAGAATCTCACATATTTTCAGAGAAGCGAACGAAGCTGCTGACTGACTTGCCAAAGCACAACTAGAGACGATCAAGTTTGGCATGAGAACTTCCCAGGAACTCCTTGCTATTATGCAAAGGTATGCAACTGGGTGCATGTACCGAAGAAGATAGGAGTCAGTGTATCTTCAGACTATCAAAAAACAAAAAAAAAACCTGATTGTATCTCATCTCTCTCACTTGCAAAGTGCCAATTTAAAAAGCAAACCATCCAATATTGAAGTCATCTTGTAATTACATTCATCTATTGAGATTGTTTTAGCGCGCCCAACCACTTTAAATGAAATTAAAGTAGGCAGTAATTGCTATGTCTAATTAGTTCTCTCCTCCATTCTTGTGATGGGAGCGAAAAAAAATGGTCTTTTTTCTTTCTTATTATATACGTGCATTCCACATGTATAGGCTAATGGTAGGTAGAAACTGCTACACCTTTAGAAACCCAATTTTCAGTTTCAAACTTATCACTTTGGGTGTATTCACTTGAACAGACAAGAGGTCAGCCTAATCATGTTCGCCTCCTGTTTTTAGCAGGGCTACAACTTCCATCACACAAAGACATGTAGAATCGTTTGTGTTCTATTGAGTACTACGAATCAGATTAACCAATCGGGGGAAAGGCCACATTAAACATGGTCTGCAGACTTTGTGTCTGGGCACCAATTTCACGTAGTCAATTCTATCTACAGCCAGCAAACAAATACAATACTCTTCTAATACACAGTTGCGGTCACAAGATGCAGCATTCCATTTGTTTCAGAATACACGTGAAAACACGAGCATTTAGATCGTATCCTTGACATGCCTTTAGAAAAGCATAATAAATTAGAATAATAATGCAAGTCTGATGAAATCCTAACCAAGTTTGATTATGTATAGAAACTTTCTACCGATAATTATATATCCTTGTGCTTCTCTTTTCCACCGTGTGCAAAATAATATCCATCCATTTTCTCTCTCTTTTTTTTTTTCCTTTCTTTTGGAGAATATACTTTTTTTCTCTCGTCTATCACCCCCCACCATAAATTTGAGAATCCCCTGCAAAAATCAATTTAGAATCGCCGCAGAGTACCTCCACTGGCTAAATCCTCCAATTTTGCAGACGCAGCAACGAAATCTTACAAGGCACACACTCAACTCTTGCTCGAATTCCCTCCTATTATCACACACTAAGCTACGCTTAGAAAACAAACATAAAAGATCACGATCACGGTGGCAGCTTGAAAATCACGTAAATGTGGGTGCTCAAACGAATCTTTCCCCTCGCTTGGGGCATTTTTAGCCCACTGATGGGCACAGGAAAACCAGGAACTGGGTGGAGCACACATTAAGAAACCCCAGGCGGAGCCAGCGACCTTGGCGTGCTCCTCTTGAACTCCCATTCTCCAAAAATCACTAAAAATTCATCATCAAGCTTATAGAAAACCTGAGAAAAAAAAAGCGACAACATTAGATGCGCACTGACATAGAACTTTTTAGAAGTAGACAAAGGAAATAGACAAGGTTTATGACTATTCAGATCTTTATAAGCTTTACGTGCATTTAACCTGTTGAAGGCATAAAGACTTCTACTTGCACCCTGAAGACAAACAAACAATAAGGTAAACAATCCAGGTCTACACTCCTCAGTACAAGCTCCACACACTTTTAACACATGGAATCATTTCTTGTAGCAGAATCTTTAAAGCTGCTCTAACTTGAACCCATCTAGAGAGATTTCACAATTCAGAAAAGTGAGGTGCACTGCACCACAGAACGTGAGTGATAACAAAAATGTCAGCTCATACCCGGCTTATATGTCTCTCATGTAATACACATTACCTACATTTCCTGAAACTATGATCTTTTCTAGGAATGAAAAAAAATGTTGGTAGCGGTTGCATTCAATGGAAACTACAAGCAATTGTTTATACTTCATGGTGAGTTCCAGACGAGACAGATTATCTATTTATGCAGACACAAAAAATCAAGACAAAAAAGTGTATACATTTGCAGAGGGAAACTCCTGCTATCAGCATTGTAAAACAAATATCGGCCTATCATGAGCGGAGAGGGATATTCTGAATCCCATCATGAAATTAATATACATAAAACCAAAATCATGCATGTTTATTAGACTGGAAACGCAAGCAACATCGCAACCATACATGTAATATGTTTTATCATGCAAGGGTCGTGAGCAGTGTTCTAAAAATCGGTTTCATTATTCGTGCGGTCCAACACTGAATAATGATTAATCGTTTTTGAGAATTTAATATATTTAATTATATTCATACACAACTACATATGAATATATACAGTTAATTGTTGAAAATACCTAAATATTATACAAGACAATATCTAAATGTGAAGTTATAAACAATGATGTGATGAACAAGACAATATGAATAAATAGTAAAAAAGTAAAAGTAAAAGAACTTATCTCTTCACATTAGTAATCCAAGATTTCAAATTTTGCAACATAAATATAAATCAAAGAACTTACTTGCAAAATAAGATAAATAAAAAAATTAGTCAATTTATCAATTAAAATAATGAGCTTTAAAGAATGATGGAGAAAGATTGCTAAATAAGTTAATTTAAAAAATAATCAAAAAAAATAAAACATAAGTATCACTTTATGCAAATATACAATAATAAAATATCATAATTCATTTACTATTTAATAAATAATAGTTCATCTACTATTTAATAAAAGATCATTATCAACTCATCAACATCACAACATAAAATACCTAGCGATCCAACACACACAAAGTGATAAGTTTTTCAAATAAAAAACATATGAAATACCTAAATGATTAATCGGGGATTAATTGGAATAATCGGAGATTAATCGTTTGGACTCGATTAATAGCCCGAGCGCATAATCAGAGTGATTAATGTAATATTAAGCGGACTGCCACCGAATAGGATTAATCGGCCGATTAATCCGATTTTTAGAACAATGGTCGTGAGGGTTCTGACATCATTAAGATAAAGCAAATGGATTCCAGGATTACTTGATGGAGATAAACAAGATCTCCCCATCGTCTGTTCTTCTCTATTTGTCTTTGCTTTTTCCCTATTTGCTCGAGGTAATCCAAGAGGCACAGAGACATAGATCCTACGTCTCTCACTTACAAGGAAATCAACAGGAACCAAATCTGGAATCTCTCCTAGACTGCTTTCGATGGAACCAAAACTGAAGATCAAGGGCGAGGGCAGTGGGCCGAGTGAACACAAGTCTTGGTCCAACATATCAATGACTCTCTCTCTCTCTCTCTCTCTCTCTCTCTCTCTCGCATTTTTTCGTTTTTGTGTGTACACGGAGTTAGGCCTGGCTACTTACGGAAGAATTTGAAGCAATTCATTCTCATTCAAATTGGACAGTGAGCCATTCAAATTGGACGGTGAGCTATTCAAATTTGCAAATCACACTATTCACGTTGATCTAAATCATTTTGATCGTCTGAAAAAGATAAAAGAAAGAAAAAGATACGATGATGTACTTTGTTTCCTACATATCAAATACAAAAAACCAATGGCTAGTTCTTAGATTTAAGGTTTGGAAAATATATATGGACGATCTAAACATAATCATGATCTAGTGCTTTGAAACTCCTACTTGCCAATTTGTCTCGGTACAAAACATTCTACACTGTACATCTAAACAACAACCTGTTAGCTGCAGCCATCCATTTACGCCTGCCCACTTGGTCAATAGGGAAAATAACTCATGATCACTTTATTTTTTGTTTTCAAATTTCAAACACTCTAAATGCCACAAGATAAACAAAGTGGGTTTTCAATTTGTATATAGCACCATTTGTGCATGTGCACGCATACGCACCATAGTGACAACAGCAAACCCTCTTAAGTAGCAACCACATCCTACTCTGTGGGCAGTATGTGTGCACACATATGCCATAATGACGACAACAATGCCTTTAACGTAGCAACTAATTTTACTCCCATTGTGTGTGTGTGTGTGTGCATGTCGTTACAATGACAACAAAACCTTTCAAATAGCAAGGCAATATTACAGTGTGGGGACAAACTCTGTGGGTACTATGCTTTGTTGTGCGTATCCAGAACAACAAAGGTTTCAATAAGCAACTTAATCCTACTCTCACATGTAAGCCCCTTATCCCTTCTCTCCTATAACATATAGCCAATGTGATTGGGGAAATCGAGCAGTTCAAATTTAGCAGATTTAAGATTTTTATTTAAGTTTAGATTTGAATAGATTTGATTGAGATTTAGGGGTTATTTAAATTAGATTTGGGTAGATCTGATTTTATCAATTACTGCATGTATGGTGCACTTATTGTAGGCTATATATAGTTATGTATTGAAATTTGAAAGTAAGGATAAATTGATTAAAAATTTTGTTTTCTTGTAAAACTTGTTTTGTTAGGTTTAATCTCATGGACTGAATCGACTCAAGCGGTGAAGTCAAGATCTGGGTTGCAATCCGTGATCATATCCTTTCCCCAAATCTGCTCAGACGGTGAAGTCAAGATCCAGATTGCAATCCGTGATCATATCCTTCCCCCAAATTCTTGTTTTCCCCCAATTCCACCAAAAAAATCCCCATCACAAACTCAAAAAGTCCTCTTGTCCCATTCAATTTGGTATCAGAGTCGAATTCCCACTCTTTTCCTAATTCCCTTAAAAAAAAAAACTAGATCAAACCTAGATCTATTCTTAAAATTAAAAAAGAAAAAAGTCAAAAAAAAGAAAGAAAAGAACAACAAAGAGAAAATCCCCCGAAATTCACAAGGGCTATTGTTCATCCCCTTCATCACGAAAAGATGGAATTCACGACAGTGCCATCTCAAAGAAGTTTTCTGCTATGTATTTGAGTTCCGAAAATATTTGGAAAAGGCCCTCCATCAAAGATATGCCATACAACTCTTTGAGTTTCAAAACAATTTGGAAAATATCCCTCAAGGTCACTTTAACCGAATCTATTTTTTCTTGAACAATATATATATATATATATATATATATATATATATATATATATATATATATATATATATATATATATATATGCAAAGATTGTTTATTATAGAATGAAATATCTCTCCCCTACTCTTCCAACATTGTCAATTTTTTAATTATAGTGTCTTTTCTCTCTTTCTCACTCTATAAAGATTCAAAGATTCTGACCTATATTTCAAAAAAATTTCAAATCTTTCCTTTCAACTCAAAGTTATTTTTACTCTCTCATTTCATAAAAGTTTTATCATTAAAGACTACCCTCGAGCTCAGCAAGGTTCTAAATATCGGATATCGAGATCGTATCGGATGGGGGTTTTTCATATCGGATATCGGACATCGGGGGAGATATCGGGGATACGCGCGCATATCGGGTATTCATATCAGACACTATATATAATGAAATATTGATAAGTAAAAGTTGGTTTAGAGTCATAAATATCATCTACCTAATAAAAATGATGGAATATTTTTGCAAAGACAGTAAAAAACAATGTACATTGGCACGCAGTCGTGCAATAAATAAGTTATTTCATATCGAGCGATATATCGGGCAATTTATCGGCCAATATCGGGCAATTTATCGAGGGATATTTCAAATATCGGCCGTTTTTTTGTTGCAAACGATATGGCGAACGATTTCCTCATATCGTATCGGCAACAGGCACAAAAAGGAGATATCGAATGATATCTCGGCCGACTCGGCCGATATTTAGAACAGGGGAGCTCAGTAGTACTAATAGCGGGTGACATAACTTCTAGAAGCTTTCAATGAATCATGGAGAGAAAGAAGGGGGTATATAGGGTAAATGGTATTAAGCTCATTAGTAAGGCAATAAGGAAGAAAATGTGACAGGGAATGGTTAGAAGAAAGAGAAATGGAGGAGCATGCCAAGCACACTTGTTAGCATTTCAAATTCAAAATTTAAGTTCAAGCATGGTTGCTAATTGTGGGGGAGATTTTCCGCCGCGAGTGATTAGATGGTCAATCCTCACCACAAGCGAGAGTAAGAAAGTGGGGAGTGTGTGAGTAAAAATAATGTACAACACAGAAAAAAGAGACAAGATTTTATGTGAAACCCAAATCGGAAAAAAAATATGGAGCGAAGAATCCACTATAATTCAATGGTTACAGTATTTACATAGGTTGAATGCCATAGTCCTAGTGCTGGGATTTTCTCAAAACAAAAAGAAAAAAAGAGCATCCCCTTCTCACTTGAGGAGAAGGTCTATTCACACTTGATCTGATCTACGTGCATGGGGTGGACGGTACGGGCATGATTCTCGTAACTGCATGATCTGCATGTGTTGATTTGTTGCAACGGTCGTGATAATTGGTGATTGATTATTGGGATTGCATGCAGAGAAACCTGCCTCTGTCCATAACTATCCAGGCTAGAGTGTGCTTCACGTTATGAACGTGAAAAAAGATCAGGCTGCGTAACTGAAAACAGAGATCAGGGATGATCTGTTGTTGTGGTGCAATGAAAGACGGAGATTAGGGATGATCTGTTATTGTGGTTGTCTTATACAGAGCTGAAGTCTCCGGAATAGGGGAGCTCCGGGATGACTGAGAGATTGGAGCTAGCATAATGGAAGCATCCTCGGAGAGAAGAGCGGCTTCTGCAATGGCTCCAGAGTGACAGAGGCTCCTGGTTGCCAGGGCATGTGTCATCATCCTGTGAGGATAAATTTTGACCACTACAGATACTCCCCGGTATTCCGCTTGTTAGAGCCTGCAAAAGAGAGGTCAGAAACGCGGAGTTGGTAAGAAATTCTTCGGTGCTTTAAGCTCGTTTTGATACTGGTGGGCAAGAAAAGATTTGGATCATTAATGTAGATTCTTCTGGATTAACTTGGAGATCACACTGATGGCTAACAGTCGACGTGCCGATCGATTTGGTTCCTTATGCATTCCCTTCAGATCCTGGTGCAATGATGATGAGATAGTGAGGGAGCATCGGTTGATATTATACCTTTTAGGTTGACCGAAAATATCGTGATATGAACCGATTTTCAGGGATTGAGAACTTTGAATTGGAGATGGTTTAGCTCCTTTATCTATAAATAGGTTGGATCCTTCAGGTGGAAGTAACCTCTCCTCTGAGAAATCTCTGTCTCTGAATTCCTCCTCTGTTGTCTTGCCGTTCTTTTCTTCATTGGATGGAAAAGGAAAGGTGGAGAGAATGGTGGTCGAGTCCCAGTAGTTTGAGAGTCTGGTTGACGCAATATGCCATTCTTTGTGATGAGCGTGTCGCAAAATATCAGTCTTTGTGATATGGATCTGTCGCAGGGGGCGATTACTTGGTGGCCTGCTTCGATTGGAGCTAACGATCTCGTTCCGAGTCACCCAATTTTTTGGAGACGAGGATCGTTCTAAGAGATCTGACCTCCCTCCATATAGGGTGTACGAGGGAGGAAATAAGGGATAGCTTCAGTGGGATGTACTGGTGAATTGTTTCTCACCCCCGAGCCTGATCTCTTCCTCAGAACATCGTCGCAGAGAAATGCTATTTTCCTTCTAGTGTGTTTTGTCAGAGTCCGTCTGGTTGGACGACGTTGCCTCTCTCTTGGAGGGCTCCTTAGGGATCGACGCGGTGAGCGGTATTGGCCTGGCTGCCTTGGAGGCGTGTGAGCTGCTGTCGAAACATATAACTGCCTGCTCAAAAGCCATGGCCCTGACGAGGATGGAAGACTGCCTTCGAAAGATCTCCGCCGATGAACAAATCTTTGTTATTCTTGTATCAGAGGTCTGTAAATGGTGGTAGGATAGATTCTCGGATCTTCTATTTTTTTTCAGAAAGTAAACACAGAGATGTAAATGATTTCATGTATTTCATTGTAAGATGTAATGACATAATGAAACTTAATGAAATGCAATTGCATGTATTTGTAATAGAAATAACTGAGTCATATTTAGATTTTGTCTAGTTTGTATTGTGGAATGATCATACCCCTTTGGAGGCCCGACTTCCGGATGGCAAGAATGTGATGTGTCGCGTTAACATCTCCAGATGGTGTCTCCATCTCTGAGAACATACAGACATTGATCTTCGAGTGAAGTGAGAACTTCAGTTGCGGAGATGAACCGGGCCGTTTGGTTGGCTGCCCAACCGGGAGGGGCTAAACCAAGGGGAGATCGGAGGCTGATATTGGCGCTATCGTTCTCGAGTGAGGGTTTTACTCAAAACACGCGAGCGTAGGATTACGAGTGAAGGGAGCCCTCAGCTATGAAGTTGGGAAGGCAGTTGCTCAATTGGGAATGAGCCTTAGGAACCCAGAGATAGGTATTTGCACTATGATTCTCGAGTGGGGCTTCCATCCTCGGATCATAGACAAACTAGCAGTAGCCCAATCGGGGATGAACCTAATGGATGGTAGTTTCCCGATCAGGAATGAGCCTGGAAATTTTCCGATTGGGAATGAACCTTAAGGACGGTAGTTGCCTAACCAGGGATGAGCCTTGAAGGTGGTCGTTGCATGATTGAGAATGAGACTTTCGAGGGCAGTTGTCCAATCAGAGATGAGCCAGAGAGTGCCCGGAGGTAGATGCTTGTGTAAATCGTTCTCAAGTGAGGGCTTCCCTCCTTAGAACACACAGATGGAGGTCTACGAGCTGGGAGGCCCTCATCTACAGAGTGGACTGGCAGTGGCCACATTAGGGAGGAGCCAGAGAGGATCTGGAGACGAATGCTTGTATTATCGTTCTCGAGTGAGGGCGTCTGACCTCAGAACACGCAAGTAGATGTCTCCAGAAAAAGGTGCTCGTGAGTAGGTCCCATGGGGGCTGGTAAGTAGGTTAGCAGATCCTGCAAAGGATGTAGGGAGCCAGAAGATGTAGATCTCGAGTGGGGAATCCCTCCTCGGACATGCAACCATAGTACCGCGGAGAGAAGAGCTTGTAGGTTGGCCGAGTAACTGATGAGTAGGCTCCACGGATCCTAAGAAGAATGTAAGGAAACAATTAGGAGTCGGAATGTATTTTTAAAAAATGATTTTAATAAAATACATGAAAATTGAAATGAGATATAGGGAGTATTATCCATTGAAAGAATTTTCTTGATCATATTTGTCGGGTTGGTGTTAGTCAACCGTTTGATACTGAGTGACCATGTGTTGTAGTCAAGCTGGAGATGGGGAATTTGCCTTTGAATGTGGTCTCATTGTCGGTGGTTGGCTGCTTCTTCGGGGTCATGGCTCATTAGAAAGGCTTTTTGAAGATGAGTTTGGTAGGGGAGAGATCTGAATTTTGGGACTCAGCTCTCAACGAAAGCACCAATTTGTAGCGGAGATTTTTCACAGCGAGCGATCGGACGATCGATCCTCACCGCAAGCGAGAGTAGAGAAGTGGGCAATATGTGAGTAAAAATAATACACAGCACAGAAAAAGAGAGACACGAGACTTTTACGTGGAAACCCAAATAGGAAAAAAAACATGAGGAGAATCCACTATAATCCACTGGTTACAGGTAAGGTTGTAAATGGTACCCAAAAGCCCGATCTGATTATTTACAAGCAGGTCGAGTTCGGATCTAAAAGTTAGGCCTGAAATTCTTATCAGGTCGGGTTAGGATATGACCATTTCAAACCGGAAACCCGATATCAAACCTAAAAAGAGAGTAAATGTTATAAAATGATACTTATCATCATACATTTCATTATATTTAAATTGATAAAATTATAAAAATGAGAACTTGATTATATTATTATAAAAGCCAAGTATATAAATTTTCATTTTGCATCTAATAAAATTGAAATACACTTTAAAAAATAACTCTCATTGAAACTTAAACAGACCTATGTAAAATCAAATCCGATAAGAAAGAAGAGATTCCAACCCGAACAGGACTTTCAGGATATGATGTTGGATACTTCTCATGGATGGTAATCTTTTTAGAAGCTCGTCGTGCACAACTCCTTTAAACTCTTCTAACAATGGTTTCATCTTCTTAAAAATTTCAGCGAGTGGAGAAACTTCTTCCTTTATCATTAAAGCAAATCCTTGCTTTGTTTCCTTTGATTCCACCAAAATTTCGCCTCGTTTGCATATGAATATGAATTTAAGCTCTTTTTCTTTTGTAATCTTTGGAGTAGATGGATTGGTCTCATGGCAACTCTTTTGCCTTTCCAATTGAATAAATAGATGTTTTCTTTACCTTTATGGGTTGCATCAACATCAAGTTGCCATGATCTCCCTAAAAAAATCAGCCGCATCACAAGCAATAAAATCTTGATGAAATTTGCCAATTGAAATAGGAACATGATAAAGATCTGTTATCTTGATGGAGGGACCCTTCTTGATCCAACCAATGATGTAAGGATGAGGATGTGATTCCATCTCTAACTTCAAATGATTTACAAGTGCTCTAAACATGATGTGCTCGCAGCTTCCATTATCAATGATGAGGTTGCATACCTTGTTCTTGATCGAACTTGAGTAAAAAATTTGATATCGTTGTGTAGTATCAGGGGGCCTTCTGGTTGCATAGCAATCTCTAAACAACACAAGCTATAGAGTCTCCCTGCTTTTCGACAAAGTCTGAATCATTTAGCTCCTCAATCTCGGCATGTCGACAGTGAAAAAGTCATGTCGACAGATTGTATAGTCCCAACTCTCCAGTTGCAGCTGTCGAAGTCAGTCTGTCGACAGCTAATTGAGGTTGTTGACAGTTGCACTTCAGTTTGTCGATAGTTAATGAAAGTTGTCGACAGTCCTACCCAATTTTCCTGCTTTGATCTCCTACATCAAATATTTAGTGATAAATTAAAAGGAACAAAATTTGATCCGTGAGCCAAGATGATTCAACTTCCCCTTATTGTTCGTGTTATTATCTCAATTCTGATAGTGTCAAGCACAAATGTCATTCTTATCTTCAAATTGTCTAGTTATGTAAACTTCTTAGGCGATAACCAAACCATGATGGATGCATGTCATACCTGTAATGCCCCAAGCGAGAACTTCATAAAGGGTTACCCATCTTGACTCGTCTGCGTACGCTTAAATATAGAGTTTCTTTTGCAACTCCTCCCTCGAAAACACTAGCTACTAGATTTTGGCACGTTCTATGCACGTGCAACATATAGGTGTAAAATAAAATTTATTTAGGATCCATCTATGTACCTCTCTTTATATCTCTTTATAAGCCTTCTGATTCTAAAGAATTCTAATATTGAATTAAAAAGGAAGAAATATTTAATCTTCTTAGGATAAGTATTATGTTTTTTTCTCCAATAAATGTTGTTTCTTTTATTTCAATTTTTTTTTTAGATAAGGAACCCTAATAAATCCTAATATATGCTTTTTTTCTTATTCAAACTTCATTTTTGAAATAGAATGTAAATGAATAGAATGTAAATGAATGGCTAGCTTTTAAGCCTGGTTAAAAGATTTGCAAATGTATGATTAAATTTTGTTTCGACGTGACACAGAATGTGAGTCCCTAACAAATTGGCATTCTAATCAAAAGAATGGTGATTATATAGTAAAGATAATCGATTCTTGAGTTTATACGATACTATTCACTTGGACTATGACAATCTCTTCCTGTTTAGCGTATGGCGTCGTAAAAGTACTAATACTTTACCAAGAGATATGAAATTCTATAGGTGGCTCCATGGCTTCTAGAGGTATCTCTCATGGATTCAAGAGGCTTCTATAGCACTTAGCTCCATATGGCACTTAAATTTTGCACACTCTGTGAGAAGTACTCGCTCGGAACATTACAAATATCAGAGTTGAAACTAGACCCATCATGAGATTACTCTCACTCGAGCACGCTCAACCATAGATTTTTTTTTTTTCCGCACTTCCTTCTAAAAAAATGCTAGGTAGTTCATGAGAACTACTACACATCCCAAACTCAAAGACTTTCCCAATGCACATCCTACAACGAGACTATTCACTTGGAGTGTGACAGTACTGAAGGTTAGGAAGACCGTAGCCATCTCATCTTCCAAACTGGAGAATTTGATGTTAAGATGACAGACCTGTTGTTGACATTGTCTGATCCAATCCAATGCAGATCTCATGATTTTAGGGGAACTTGTTTATGTTGTTAACCTGGCAAGAAAATTCAACCCAAAGGTCAAAGTAGCTAATATCTATGACTACAGGTACTCTCATATCTAAAGATAGCACTATACCTTGTACCCGCGTCCTAGATTCCATTTATCTGTTTCATAGAAACCCTCCGTGCTTGTGCACCTCCAATTTATGTATATAGTGCACGAGCTAGCAGTATGTTCTAATTTTAAGTGGCTCAAGGCATCACAACCATCTTTTGTACTGGATACACAATATTCAAGGATACATCTCTCTACATTGCCCGTTTCCAGCGGCACCTTTTACTGTTTGAGATGAATCATATGAACGGTGCCCATTTGAGACCCTTGCTACATCAGCCAGGTCACCCCAGTTTCATACCTTAACCAGTCAATTGACATGCTAACCTCCAGACTTTTTGGACACGAGCTTGTCATGTCCTGTAAAATCCGAGGTATTTTATACGAAAAGAACAGAGATAAATCATGATCCGTAGAAATGGACACGAGTGTGTTATGGTCTGACACAAACACAGGGTACCAGACATGGCAATCCTCAACATACCCAGAGGAGGACACACATAGGAATGTGTTGAAATGTATGTATATTGAGCCAAAATTCACATATAATAGAACCAAAAATAGTACAATGACCTATACAGAATTAACTTTGACAAAGAAGGACTACATACTTTGTGCATATTTTTTAGGTGAATAAAGGTCTACACACATTTGTAACTACCATGGGCGGAGAAGTGTCCATCATATCACGAAATGTGTCCTGCTGTGTCAGACAAGCCAAACTATCAGTGTGGAGAAGTGCCCTACATATCATAGCACAGAAAAGGCAAATTTAGAATCTCATACATTAAAAATATAGAATATCCAACTGCAACCAACCACTTCAAGACATAGAAATTAGGAGATATGCACAACATTTCTCGAAGAAGGCCATTTTCCTCCCTCTCACTGGGCTCTTAGGGTTTTTGGCATATTGAAGTATGCATGTTTTACTCCTCTATCTTTGTTTTCAAGTTTTTCTTTCAAATAAACCAGCCTGATTTTTCAGCTAAGTTTTAAAGCATCGGGTCTAACAACCAACCATGCTTTCGTAGATATATTACTTCATGCAGCAAGTACAACAGCTGGAACTGATAAGAGTGTCAGCAATAAGATAACTTGTCAGCTAAGCATTATATTCTGATGGGTAGGACATAAAGAATGGTATTATCAGGTAACTTCATCTCAACACTTTAACATGAAGTAAGATGACTGTGGAGTATGGACTTGTATTAGCCTTGTGATTGATCGAAGAGCTACCAATACATTGCATGATCTCACATACTTCTTAAGACAAAACAGATGACAAATACAATTATGCTCTATATGCATTATAGAGAACTTTAGTATTATAACATTTGGGAAAGTGTACAAACAAACACATGGTATGAATCAAGGAATAAAAACAGTGATGCTGTCAATATATGAAGAAGTTTGACATATAAAAACAAAACTCAACATGACCAGTTATGTTGCAGTAGAAAAGCTTGAAATGGCGATGAAAAAGCAATCCATGTTTATAGCAAGAGGACAGTGGAAGAAGTCTAGCTGGCCCATATATGTTCAAGCTTTAAGAAAGTGATGGGAAAATTATGTCATGTTGAGATCAGTGCACTTTCCATGAGAGATGGTCTAACATGCTGGCAGTTGGCTCTTTTCAGACAAAAGCAAGGAAGAATTGGTGCAGCTTATAAATATGACAATCCGAAAAGGGAAAAATAATATTATGACCATTATTTAGAAATGAGCAAAGCACTAGCTTACAACATCAGACCTATTACCAGGTAACTCTGTAACGAAGGAAAAAAGGAAAAAACAAACAAAAGCTACCTCCTCATGCATAAAAAAATTACATCTGAAATGATTGCATACAATGAAATTAAAAAAAAAACAATTGTTAGAAATGAAAGCTCGAAAAATTACATATACCTTAAAGTATAATGGTCAGTTTCTGTTGGCTTCAACAAGAACGAAGCAGAACAGGACCAACCCATGTACGAAGCATGTCACTTAGTGCGACCTGTACCTCACTAGATCCATGCTGGCAGCTTATGAGACCCACAAAAGGGGAAAGAAATGAGCCAAATTCTTCTCGAACGAGAGATTCCCCAGACCACATATAGCATTGAGAGTTGCTACAACAATGGGTGCCCGTGAGGCTAGTTCTTTCCGTTTCCCCGAGCCAATAGGAATGAGCCAGTAAGGCCGTGACTGGACGCCAGTCGAAGACTGAACCTGCAGTCTAGATTTGGCTATGTCAAGGTAAACTTGCAGAATCTCACTGCAGAGATCAACAAGGTAGCCCTCCACTTCTTTATCCCCACCATCTACAGGCCCATCCAAGATTACATTTTGTAGCAGAGTAAGACATAAATGATAGGATTCATTCTCGAGACGCAGTAAGGGTGGATCCACCATCTGAGTCATAGGACCTAGCTCCAATAGCTTTGACCTAAGCTCAGTATCACTGTTTATCTTGTGAGCATGTGATGCCACAGCATGCAGAGCCTCAAAGAGTATAATAGTGTTCTTTGCCGATAGCTGAGCTCTAAACATGTTATAAATCTCCATCACAGCCTGCAAAAGCCAAAGCAAGGATTCAGGTTTACACACTGCTCTCTATAAAATAGATCTTTAGAGATCAAATGTATAGATAATAAATCATTCATTCATTATAGCAGTTGCAAATATTCACCTTACCAGTCACACTTGCTGGAAAGGTAATGAAAATGTCAAGTCTGGGGCTTTATAATTAAAACAAGTTGACAATTACATACAAATGGAATCTTCAATGTTAAGTTATTAGTATTTGGGTTATTGGGTGATTACTCATATTTACCCGTATACCCTCCTTGTCTTCTATATATATCTTGTAATTCTCTTTATCAAATGTATACAATCTTCTTTTAAGTTTTCTATTTCTCTACATAGTATCAAAGCAAGAGAAACCCTAACCATAAAAAAACCACCATCTTCTTTCCTTACTTTCATCAAAATTCCCCTCCCTCTCCTCAACTATCACCTTCCATCTCCCCAAACACCTGCCGCCACCCCCTTTCCATTGCCGCCAGCCCTCCAAGGGTCCAAACACCTGCCGCCACCCCCTCTTTCCATTGTCGCCTGCCCTCCAAGGGTCCAAACACCTGCCGCCGCCCCCCAATCCATTGTCGCCAGCCCTCCAAGGGTCCCAAGAGGTGCCGCCACCTCCCCATCATCCCCAAGGGTTGCCGCCAGCCCTTCAAGACTCCAAGAAGTATCACAACTACTCAAAAATCAATTTTTTTAGAGCTGATCTGGATTTTTTGATGCTCTACAAGACTTATCTGGTGAGATCTAATCTGTTAACTGCTTAAAAATCAGCACCTACGATGGTTTGGTCATGTGCGACGTAGACCTACAGATGCGCCAGTCCGGCGAGTAGAGCGTATCAATTTAGGGCAAGTTAAAAGAGCACAGGGGAAACTGAAGAAAACATGAATGGAGGTGATACGATAAGATATAGAGGCTAAAGGTCTTAGTGAAGGCATATTGCTCGATAGGAATGAGTGGACAAAGCTGATCCATGTGCCCGATCCGGCGTAATTCTCTTTGGTTCATGTAGCCTACCCCAAATACTTGGGACAAATGGCTTAGTTGTTGTTACCTCTGATCTGGTTATTTGAATACTTTACAAGACTTCTCTGGTGAAATCTGCTTTGTCTACTGCTTAAAAATCTGATTTGATTTTTTTTTAAAGGCTATCTATACTACTATCTGGTAACTACTACTGGCTATCTTTATGGTAATTTCTCTGACTGGACATTATGTCTGAGACTACGAGTTCATCCTCCACTATGACCTCTTCGATGGTTGAAAGTTCTGTCCCCAAGACAATGCTGGGGACTACAGTAAAGTTGAATGGCTCCAACTACTTATTATGGGCACAGGTGTTCCGCATATTCATTGGCACCCAGAACATATTGGCTCACCTCCTACAGCCCTCTTACAGCCTCCACCTGCTGATACAAATCCCATGTATATGACTTGGCTTACTGGAGACTATTCTGTGATGACATGGCTTCTCAACAGTCTGGAAGAGAAGATTAGCGTAGTGTCAGGTTTCTGCCTACTGCTAAGAACATGTGGGATACACTGAAGGTGATTATGACAATGAAAAGAATCTCTCGAGGGTATTTGAGATCTATGAGCGCCTTTTGAGCTCAAACAGGGAGACAGATCTGTGCCTGCGTTCTATGGCAAACTCAAAGGTCTGATTGATGAGTTAGAGATACATCAGCCGTCTGTTACTGATGCGACGACACTGAGAAGGTATCGTCAGGATCTCGCAATGTCAAAGTTTCTATCTGGCTTGAGTCCTACACTACGATTCTAGGTGTGGGGTTAGATTCTGGGAGGAGATAGTATTTCTACGTTGATTGTTACCTTCTCGAGAGTTATGTGAGTATCTACTGGAGCTGATGTTTCCTCTGCACCTTCCATTGAGCAGTCTGCTATGATTTCTAAACGTGATCGTGGCCACGATTTTGGAGAACGAGGATGTGAATTTATTGGAGGTGGACGTGGCTCATATGGAGGCAGACAGAGTGCCTCTGAGAAAGGACCCTGGCAATGCAGGCATTGTGAACGCAATAATCACATCTCCGAGAAGTGTTAGAGAAATTTGGTCGACTTGAATGGGCATAGCTTTCTGAGTCTGATTCTTCTGCTCCGCGTGGCACTCCTCAGGACTATTCGTCCACTTCCTCCACTCTTTCTGGATCTTTCACGGTTGTACTGGCACAGGAGGAGTATGATTGATTTTGACAACTAGAGTTCTCTTAGAACAATCTTTCAGCGACTCATGCATCTGCTTCAGGTATGCACGCCTTTACTGCCTCTCCTCAAAAGCCCTGTATATTAGACCCTAGAGTCTCATCCTACATGACAGGTATTACATAAAAGTTTGTTTCCTTAAATATGTCCACGACCCACCCCTCTGTTAAAATTGTTGATGGTACCCATTCACCTGTACTAGGCAATGGGGTAGTTCAGGCTACTCCATCCTTGACCCTCACTGATGTCCTCTATGTTCCGCGATTTCCTATTAGTCTCTTGTATATCAGTCAGCTTACTAAACAAAATAACTGCAAAATAATATTTTTCCCTTCTCATTGTGTGTTTCAGGACCGTCGACTGAGAAGAGGATTCGTTTGGAGCATGAGCGAGGAGGCATCTACTATTTGGACGATCGAGTGACCCCTACGAGCTTAGTTGCAGGTCAGCCCGATTCGATGTTACTGTGGCACTAGAGCTTGGGTCATCCTTCGTTACAAAAGATTTGGTCTGTTATTCTTATTGAGTCATCTCTTCTTTAGGTTGTGAGTCAAGTCTTGTGAGTTAGGTAAGCATCATCGTGCTACCTTTCTGAGTCGAGTTAATAGTCGTAGTAGTTCTACTTTTGAGTTGGTCCACTCTGATGTTTGGGGTCCTAGTTATATGCCCTCTATTAAGGGTTTTAGATATTTTCTACTCTTTGTTGATGACTTCTCTCGCATGACTTGATTGTATCTCCTAAAAGATAGGTCAAAAGTGTCCAGTGTAATTGAGTCTTTTTTTAATAAAATAAAAAATCAGTTTTCTACTTCTATTCGTGTGCTTCGTACTGACAATGCCCTGGAGCATGTAAAAAAGGATGTATCTAATTTTTTTTCCAAAAATAAAATTATTCATCAGACCTCTTGTTCTCATACATCTCAACAAATGAAGTTGCTGAAAGAAAACATAGACATATTCTAGATGTTGTTAGAACCTTAATGATCCATATGAGTGTTCTGAAATATTTATGGTCTAATGTTGTGTTAAGTATTAGTTATCTAATTAATAGGATGTCTTCTTCTGTTCTCAATAAAAGATCTCCATTTTCTTGTCTCTATGCTAACAAAAACCCCTTCTCCATGACTCTCCATGTTTTTGGATGCACTTGTTTTGTTCAGGACTTATTCTCTTGGGCTAGATAAATTATCTCCTAGATCTATAAAGTGTCTTCATTGGGTATTTTAGGACAAAAAGAATACCGGTGCTATAATCCCTCCATCAGAAAGTATTTGGTGTCTGCTGATGTCACATTCTTTGAGTCTGTTCCATATTCTCTACACAGTTTCCTGTCACCATATCTGAGACTGTTCCTCCTTTACTGTCCTACACCTGCTGATACAGATTCTTTGCCAGTGCCGCCCGCAGAAACTACAGATCCACCTGCATTAAAACCAGTTCGGGATTTCAGATACATCTACACTCATCGCCCAAAGGTTCCTGCCTCTGAACCAGTTCCGACTAACCCCTCTCTGGTAGACGGTCCTCCTTCTCCACCATCAGTTTCTCCCTCTGATCTTGATATTCCTATTGCCCTTCGAAAAGGTAAACGGTCTTGCACTGATCACCCTATTTTGAAATTCATTTCTTATTATCACCTAAACCCTACTTTTCGACAGTTTGCTCTCTTTTTGTCTTCTGAGTCTATATCCAGGTCTTATGCAGAGGCTTTATTGGTACCAGCCTAGAAACAGGCTATGGATGAGGAAATTAAAGCTCTTATTTCTAGAGGAACTTGGAGTTAGTTTCAGCACCAACAGATGCGGTGGTTGTCGGTTGTCATTAGGTCTTTGTTCTAAAGTACCACCCAGATGGATCTGTGGATAGATATAAGCCAGATTTATGGCCAAGGGTTATACACAGACATATGGCATCGACTATTTTGAGACGTTCTCGCCAGTTGCCAGGATGAACTCTATCAGCATTCTGTTCTCTATTGCTGTTAACTTGTCATGGTCATTGTTCCAGCTGGATGTCAAGAACGCCTTCTTATATGGGGATCTTCAGGAGGAAGTGTATATAGAGCAACCTCCAGGTTATATTGCTCAGGGGGGAGACTAAAGTCTGTCATCTAAAGAATACTATATATGGACTCAAGCAAAGTCCAAGTGCATAGTTTGAAAAGTTCAGTCTTACCATTTCTGGTATTGGCTTTCGCTGATGTCATTCAGATCACTCTATCTTCGTTCGGCGCACAAGATCTGGCATTGTAGTTCAATTGTTTATGTTGATGATATTTTGCTGAGTGGGAGTGACTCAGTTATGCTAGTGGAAACAAAGATGTATCTCAAACGTTATTTTGTAACCAAGGACATGGAACGTCCAAATACTTTCTGAGAATTGAAGTTGCATATCAAAAACACAGTGTACTTCTTTCTCGGCGAAAGTATACTACCCTGGACTTTCTGGAGGAAACAGGATTTTTGAGATGCAAGCCCGATAATACACCAATGGAAGCCAATGTGGATTTATGGTTTGATGACAGTCATACACTTGATGATCCAGAAAGATATAGGAGATTGATTGGGAAGCTGATCTATCTTACGGTGACTAGGCCAGATATAACTTTTATTGTAGGAGTTCTGAATAGATTCATGCATCAGCCTAGAGAGACTCATTGGTTAGCTGCGATGAGGGTTCTAACTTACATCAAGAGTTGCCCCAAAAAAGGGTTGGTATATAGAAGACATGGACATGGACATGTACACATTTCTGAATACTCTGATTCAGAGTATGTTAGTGATCGAGGGGATAGGAAGTCTACTACTGGCTATTGCACCTTTGTTGGAGAAAATATGGTGACTTGGAGGAACAAGAAACAAGATGTGTCTCGCTCAAGTGCTGAAGCTGAGTATAGAGATATAGCTCATACGGCATGCGAGATGATGTGGTTAAAAAATTTACTGATGAAGCTTGCTTTCAGACAGCCTGGACCAATGCCTATGCATTATGATAATCCGTCTGTCATCTATATTGCCCAAAATCTAGTGTTTCATGAAAGGACCAAACACATTTAGATCGATTGTCACTTTGTCAGAGATGCTTGAACCAAGAAAGTGATTATGTTCCAGTTCACATCATCTGCAAAGCAGTTCACTGATTTACTTACCAAAACTGCCTCACCACAGGTGTTTTCTAATCTTTATAACAAGCTGGACATGTTGGATGTCTATGCTCCAGCTTGAGGGGGGTGTTAAGTTATTAGTATTTGAGTTATTGGGTTACTGGGTGATTACCCATATACCCTCCTTGTCTTCTATATATATATATATATATATATATATATATATATATATATATATATATATATATATATATATATATATATATCTTGTAACTCTCTTTATCAAATATATACAATCTTCTTTTAGGGTTTACGCTATACAATTTCTTCAAAACAGAAAAACTTAACATACGAAAATACACGAGAAAAGAACTCAACCATTGCCAATGTTCTTATTAGACACTGTGAATATACGATCCTTTTTCCAAATTCACAGCAGCTATGACTATTGAGCATGACATCCTTAATGATTTAGTTGATGATAGAAAAATGAAAGGATAGATTGTCATATAGTAACATTTCATGCACCTCTAGATCAGAAAAAGTTCCTAGCAACTATAGAATAATCTATTCAGAATATTAGATTATACTGATTCATGTATTTATGTGAATATGCTCCAAAAGATGGCTTTACCATTAACAACTGGTGGTAGCATAGGATAGACTTTGTGGATATCTTGGAGGAAAAGACTCATCAACCCGCACACAAAAAATGTATAAGTAACAGTTGTAAATACAACTGGGAAAGTTTTAGATTTATTCTCTTCATGTCCATGGACAAATTTCTTCATGCTTATGCGCAAACTAGTAATATCTCATCAATAATTTACAGCTATTAAGTTGATGCCAGAATTTCTTTTTTCTTAGAATAAGAAAGTAGACATTAATTGATTTGTATTAGAAGTGATAGTTTAAGGTTCAAATGTTTTTCCATAGAAAAAGCAAATTTCTTTCAATCACAGAAACCAAACAAGTGACACATTTATAATTTAGAATTTATTGTTGGTGAGGTGGGAGGCTCAATGCAATAAATCTTGCTCTTCTCCATGGTGTGCTTGGTTCGTAGTCATCTTAAGGCTGCTGGTCTAAAGTTATTGGCACAAAAGTCGTGTGTGCATGTATGTACACAGGAGTGTATATGTCTCGAAGTAAATGTGATCCTCCAAATAGCATGTTTATGATCCAGTAAGATCTCCTCTAAGCATTAAAAACTTAAAAGGGTGAATCTAACTCCTAGAGCCAGGAAATTCACTATATGACATGTAGCGTGAAATTCACCCATCACATATTAGTCAAATTGCAGCTAGGAATGTCATAGAAAAAGAAAAAGTACAGAAAAAGAAATTTCTAGTATTATTATGTGGCTGCTGCATATGCCACAGGAGGTTATTCTCTACTGCAATGCAACTTCACTAAAGGTGTCTTTTAGGGGAAACTTTTGCAATAATTACATCAGTTAGTAGGCATGCAAGGTGAACAATGATCTGAACTTTTTCCTGTATGAGAGAATATAAAACGAAAAACAATAAACAAAAAAATATACTAACCTGAAGCAACAGAAGTTGAACAGAAGCACGACACTTTGCATCATTAATTGCAAAAAACAGGGTTCTTGCTCTCAAAGCCTCCAAATTATCTGTTGAACCTTCAGTTTCATCATTAGTCATCTCATCAGAAGAATTTCCTTTATGTCTAGCCAAGTGCTCAAGATGAGTTTCGGATGACATTAGGAGTGAGAAATCTGGAAGAGTCGCCACAGCAGCTTCCTTCAATGATGTAACCACCTCATGCCACTTCTCTTCCACAAAGAGAGATCCTGCATTGCTCATTAAGCGGACAAAGCAGCAATGCCAATGCCAGCAAGGCTTTGATGGGGACGTTTTATAAAACTAGTCAGCAACATCAAAACTTTTCTTAACAGGGGATTAACTGTACCATAAAATTTCACAAAGAGATCAACAACCAACTGGAGAGCGAGCGTGCATGTTTCATAAAGCCATGCATCTTGATGAAGCTCGCTTGAATTGTTTTCAATCCCTTGTTCATGCAATGTTCCCCCAGAAGGGTCTATAGCATGCCGTACATAGTCAAATATCGGGAAAAGTACAGAGTCAAACACTTTTTCCCACAACGGCAAGGAGAAAAGATGACCATGGTTGCGTAATGTATCAAATAACACTTGCAAGGCACTTTTTCTAATCTCAGGCCTTGGATCAAAAGTAAGTTCTGACAATCCTGCACAAAGATAGGGAATTTGAATCATAAAAAAATTATAAGAGTTTGACCTGCTTGATCATTTTATAATGAATATCTTAGTTGTACATGAAGTGTAAAATACCCGTGGGAGGCATCAGGATGCTCTTTGCCCTGCCCAATTTAATAGTATAAGAGGATCAAGCTCTCATACCTGCTAACAGAGGGAACCAGAAATGCAGATGATCTTCTTTATCAAGGAGTTGGGAATTATCTAGTTTCCCATCTTTTTCCTTGTCTTTATTCCTTGCAGAAAAGCCAAGATCCCCTTCAGCAAGTTTTGCCGCACAGAAACGAAGGAAACCAATTGCATTGAGGCTTATATCTTTGTTAAACCGACTATTAGTGAATGCAATGAGACAATTCACACAATCCGTAAAGGTGGTCGTTTCTGTTTCAGTTATGTAGGGGAAGTAATCCCTCACAATCTTTTCGATAATCTCAAAGGCTAAAAGTACTATATTTTTGTGTTCATCATATGATGCAGTTGTAAAGACCTGCAAAAGTGATTTATCAGATTATATGGATAAAGAGTAAAGATTCTAACTCAATCTAGGATTACATTTAGAAAATCACAACAATGTACTTTCAAAGGACAAGAAGACAATATTTAAGAAAAACTGCATTGAGAAAGAAATATACCATGAACATGCTTTTCCACCCGGACTTGACATTATTAACACGAGTCAGCACCATCTGAGAGACGCATCTAATAATTAACTCTCTGATTTCAACAGCTCTGCTCTTGCGCATGACAACAACAAAGGGTTTCATAAATTCATTCTGGAAATTGTAGTTGGCCAATTCCTCTCGCTCTAAGAACTTCATTGCTAGCTGGCGCAAAGAATCCATTGCAAATATGGCAATTGAGAGGTTCTCTGAGCAGCCAATGGTTACAAAAAAGTCAGATAGCACATGCCAAATGCTTGACCAACAAGCCTTATACGATTCATGTTGTAGTGCCTGTATTAGAAAAGCAATCAATTATCATCCCGAGACTAACTTAAGAAATAGTTATGGAAAAGAAATTCTGTATTGCTACTTACGCAATCTCAACTATCTTTGTCAGACTAAAAACTCGTGGATCAGATGTAGAGCGCAATTCTTCCATTGAAACTTTACAAAGGGCTTTGACAAAATCATTTACTCCCTCACTGTTCAACTTTTGGCTCCGTATAAATATGCGGTTCATTTCAGATATTCCAACTTGTTCCAACATGTTTAGATTGGAAATTAAGTTGCTCATTTGTTCAGATGTAACTGCTCCAGAAGCATGACCACCAACTCCGGCACTATCATATGAACCCCTTCTTGCAGCTGTAGCAGCATTTTGAATGCGACCAGGTCCCTTCTTTTTCAGTACAGGAAGGATTGATGACTTGGCTTGTTTAGACTTATCAAGCTCGTTTTGTTGTATTGCGAAAAATGTAGCATCTGTAGGAGCACCCTCCCCCAAGAGATGCAAATGCTCGAACCGTGAAACACAAGTCAATACATGTTCCCAGGCTTCTTGCAGATAGTTACCATCTTCATCTGCAATTGAGATTATTGCCTGTGGAAACCAGTGACCATATCATGTATAACAATATTCAATGGTAGATATTAGATACCAAATGTATGATGTGGCTTCATGTAATACACTGTAAAATAAAATACGGAGCATCCACAAGCAGTAATTGGTTTTGTTTTTTAGGTTTTCTTGATAATATTTACTTATGAGAACAATATCAACAGTAACAATAACAAAAAAAAGGAAGGGAAAAAAAAACTATTGGGTAGGAACTTCATTGGCCTCTTTTACTGCCTCAATATCCAGGTTTGCTTTGGTCTATCCCTAGTCCTACCAGCTCCTTCAACTATAACATTACGACTCCTGAATGTAGCATCCTACATGTCTAAACAATCTCAAACGATATCCCCCTATTCTTACCCAAAAGCTACCTTTTAACTTTTTATGAATGAGTCATAATGCTTGGTAAGGTGGTAAATGGTAAAGGATGGAAAAGGGGAGACAAAGATTCAAATTCTTCACGAGGCATAAGAAGTGCACCTATTTAACTCCTTTTTAGTTCACTTGTTTATATCCAATATTTTAGTATATTGCCACTAATCCATCTCAATATTCTTAGTCCAGATACTAATCCAAAGTTATTTGACAGGGAACATCAAAATTTGTTTCTTAGACAAACAATGCAAACAAGCACTGGAATACATAATAATGATGTGAAAAACTAGTGCATAAACTAAAAGCCTAAATCTGGCATGACATAAGAAGTGTTTCACCAAATGGACAATGGACCACAAGTGAATTGATGAGGACATCACGCCAGTTGTCAGTTACCTTTTTATGCCTTAGTTTATTTTGAGATGTTGTGTTTTGTTTATCTTTATTTTAGTACAACATCAGTTATATCCGAGAAGTTCACTTTGTAAGAGCCTATATAAAGAGGCTCAACTCAATGAATAAGTAGACAATGATTAAATAAAAACTTTTCTAGTTAAAATTTCAGAGCTCTTGGGTTCTTGAGATTGGGTGTGAAGCCCGTGGTGCAAAGGGTGTGAAGCCCGCGTAAGGGGTGCGAAGCCCAAAGTTATCTGGTTATTTCTCCAACCCTAGTCTCTCTTTTCATTTTATTTCTTGTAAACCCTAGTTTTCTTTTTATTTGTATTCGAAGGTGATTGCGATCCTGTTTTACATCAATTTGGTATCAGAGCTTTGGTCCCAATCCTCTTCGAATTTCTTCTCTTCTCCAAATCCTAAATCTAGATCTGGATCTCTAGATCTAGATCTACTTTGCAAAAAAAATTCGATTATTGTTAGATCTAGATCTAAATCTAGATTTAGATTTATTTAGATCTACTTTGCAAAAAAAAAAAAAAAAAAAAAGGAAAAAAAACAGGAAAAAAATCAGAAAAGAGGAAAAAACAGAAAACAGAAAAAACAGAAAACAAAAAAACAGAACATGAAAAAAAAAACTTTACTGTTCACAGTGAACAGTAATCGCCCAGTTACTGTTCACGTGAACAGTAACCTTCAGGTTACTGTTCATGTCCCCCAAAAGCCCCAACATTCGTCCATTCTGAGCTCGTTTCAAGCTCGATTCGAGCCGTTTTCGAAGCAACGGATTCGTGGAGAGCAACACTACACATCTATAACCTTCATATTCTAGTTCAAGCTTCGGTCGTCTGTCATCAGCGCACCACAGGCCAGAGCTTGTTTCTGTCCCGATTAGCGTCCGATTTGCTCCATTCTTGAGGTGATATCCTAACTTGACCTGAATCGTTAACTGTTAGATTACTTGCAACTACTATATGGATTGCTATAATTTGTTAGTTGAAATGTTATTTGCTTCGATCTAGTGGTTGCATTAGCATTTATCACTTTTCATCATTTTAGGAATGCATTTTTCTTTGCATTTAGAACTTAAACTTTAAAGTATTTTGTTCGTTTAGTGCATACATTTAGTTTACCTGACTCTAGGGTTCTTCACTGCATCTGCTTGTTTGCTTGAGCCATTATGACTAGTCAGCATTATAGGGACCCCTACGTAGATCAGCTACACAACCTCCATCAGGGTCATATGTCCGTTCATGATTACATTGCCATATTTAAGGACTTAACCCATCGTAGTGAAGTGAGAGAGCACCATTCTGAGAATGTAACTAGGTTTGTTTGGGGTTTACGACCTAATATAAAACGTGCTATGATTACCGGCCCCTATGACTTAGACACTGTTGAAGAGGCCTTTGATGTTGCACTAAGGTTGGACTTGACTTTTAAAACGCTAGTCAATGCTAAGGCTAAGTGTTATAAATGTGAGGGATATGGACATTATGATTATCAGTGTCCTTTAGAGAGTCAACATGTTAGAATTGTGTCTAGTGATGAAGTTGACGTCTCGAAGGTTATTGAGGAAGTCCATGTTCCTCCCAAGGCTGTTAGTATAAACACAACAGTTGGTGCCGACACACTGGTTATTGATGAAATTCACATGTCTAATAGTGCTAGTGATGACGTGAATGAGATAGTTGAGACTACTACATTGCATTTTCCTGTTGCATACATTGATGATATCACTAGACCGATAGCAATTTATAATAATACCCACAAATTTGCTACGTACCCATATAGTACTTTGTAGGAATTTGCGGTTGATAATAAGGTGATGGTTATGAGTCGCTCTGAGGCTGTGAGGAAGTTGCACGCTTGGCCTAAAGATTTCGATAGGGGTCTGAAGAGGATTGCTTCCATTGCTTGCGAGTTGGATAGCCCATGGGATCCTGGTATTAGTTCCGTCTTCAGCAGGGATGATGCGCATTGGTCTACTCTCTATGTCTTGATCGAGCTGCCGTCTTTCACAGCCAACCCGTCACGGAGACTAGTTCCACCTCCGCCACCATGGTATCAACACGGCGTACCAGTGATGCTGCCACGACCACCACCTTGGCCCGATTGATATGCTTCGTGAGGAAAGTCCTCACTCGACAGGGTTGGGTTTCTCCCACCCCGGGGGAATTGATGAGGACATCACGTCAGTTGTCAGTTACCTTTTTATGCCTTAGTTTATTTTGAGATATTGTGTTTTGTTTATCTTTATTTTAGTATCACATCAGTTATATCCGAGAAGTTCACTTTGTAAGAGCCTATATAAAGAGGCTCAACTCAATGAATAAGTAGACAATGATTAAATAAAAACTTTTCCAGTTAAAATTTCAGAGCTCTTAGGTTCTTGAGATTGGGTGTGAAGCCCGTGGTGCAAGGAGTGTGAAGCCCGCGTAAGGGGTGCGAAGCCCAAAGTTATCTGGTTATTTCTCCAACCCTAGTCTCTCTTTTCTTTTATTTCTTGTAAAACCCTAGTTTTATTTTTTATTTGTATTCGAAGGTGATTGCGATCCTGTTTTACATCATGAATCCACTAAGGCATCCACTCTATTTCATTGACTTAGCGGCACAAAAGACACAGTTTCCTCTTTCAACATCAAATCCTGTCAAAATCTCAACCCTAGGCTTCCAAATTCAAGTAAAATAATAAGGGTTGCAAACCACAGAAACACAAAACCCTACTTATAAAGTGCCTTATTTAGCCTGTGCAAGTAAAACAGTTTTTCCCACAAACGTGATCAAAGGTACGGTGCCACTGCAAGTAAACAGAGACTAGATATGGAAAATGATTTATAAAAATTGTATTACCTCACAGAATCATACTAGTGTATTATTACCAGCACAAAAGACACAATTTCCTCTTTCAACATCAATCCTGTCAAAATCTCAACCCTAGGCTTCCTATTTCAAGTAAACATTAGGGGTTGGGTTGCAAACCACAGAAACACAAAATCCTCCTTATAAAGTACCTCATTTAGCATGTGCGAGTAAAACTGTTTTTCCCACAAAGGTGATCAAAGGTACGGTGCCACGGCAAGCAAACAGAGACTACTATGGAAAATGATTTATACAAATTGTAGTACCTCACAGAACCATACTAGTGTATTATTACAAAACAATTAGGCATTTTTGGGGTCTGAATCATGATCTTTGTGCATGCATTTGGGAATATGATTCATTGATTCTATCTCGTGTTTTCGCATATATCAGGCCTCAGAGATTGGTGTAGTTACCTATAGAAATTTTAATCATCTTACCTCTCATCAACTAGACTCGTTCCTGCTCTAAGGGCATTTGGAGGTTATCCTTGTTCGATGAGCTCAAACTGCATGAGCAAAACCAAAAACAATGGGTTTTCTACTTCCTACTGGCGACCAAGATCTTATGACAGGGTCCTCTTGCTCATACTAGGTTCATTACCAATTATAGAAGGCGACACCATGTTGTAAAACAATTATGAAGGCTCGATCAATTCCTTGGTGAAGCTTCCTAGACCCTGACTCATGCTCTGTAGCAGAAGAATTTTGATGGGCAAATATACTTAGATGGTGACGATGGCCTTTGGGGATTGAGAATTCATAAAGTATAATATCATTCAATACCTGTTAGAAAGTGGGGTATATCTGTATTCTCTGCCTATGTAGGTCCCTCTTTTTTGTAGTTGTTCTTGTTCTGTCAGAGCATCTCTACGTACTTACATAGATATGTATGTATGTCTACATATGCACTAGAGATTTCTAGGAACTTACCACGTAAAACAGTTTATTTTCTTCTAAGATGTGATTTTTCAAAATGTAACTTATTATTAAGGGTGCTATCCGTATTACAACTTTCAAACTTTCAATCTTTTGGCTTAGAGTATATTAAGTTAATCGCACTCGCACTCTCCAAGATATAGCCCACAAGCGTTTGAAGACAAATCAATATCAATTCTTTTATTAAGTGGTTTCAATAATAATGTAGCGGGTTAGCTTTTTTCAAAGCAGAGTAAGACTGTGAGGTGAGTTCAACACACAATTTACAGCCCCCCTCAAGATGGGTTTGCTTTATATGTAATATATAGAATTATGTATGTATGTATTCCACCATATAATTCTGCAGTTCTAAGCTAATAATATTGTGTCATCGTTTGTTTGGGTTCAATTTGACTTCAGAAATAGAAAATCTGTTTTGGGATCCAGTTGAAAGCATGTGATGTGACTGTCCATCGAATAAAGCAACTTAATAATAAAAACTAAAAAAATGAGGTTTGTAACTAAATCAGTTGGAAGTAACTGGAGTTAAAAAAAATAAAACAAACCTTAATTGCATCAATATTTTTCTGCTTGATATCAGCAGCTGAGTGGAGGGATGTGAACTTCGCCAGTGAAGTAACGAAGGCATCTCTATGAGTCTTCATGGACATAACTGCTGTAATAGGATTGCAGCTCGAAATCCTTCAAGGCAATAGGTTATCACGACTTCATCATCACTCTGGTCCAGTGGAACACTGAAGGCAGCCAGCATAGGTGCCCAGCACACCTCAATCATGAACCTCAAAATTAACACATCTGTCGCAGCATAATATACTGACCTGATATTATTCACAAGTAACAAAAGACAAACTTACATCACTGCAGTTATTTAGACATGGCATGTAAAATAATGCATATCATTAAACGAACCATTTAAGGACAAAAAAAAAAAACAAGTCCTTTTAGATCTCAAATATGTATAAAGTATGGAAACAAATAGAACATGTGGGATATCACGAGTCTCCATATGTTAAGCAACAGTTGAGAGAATAATGAGACAAATTGTATAACAGACACCAAGGCTGTAAATGTGCATGTCAAAGGAGTGGTATAAAAGAATGAAGATGGACTTACTCAGATTTGCGAGCTTTTTCCTTAAATTGCTCTTGCATGTGCCTGATAAGATCATCACTAGTCTCCAAAAGTTGGTCTCCTCGTTTGCGGATCACAATATTTAGAATGTTATCCAAACCTGGTATCCTATTAGAATTCAAAGATTGCTTTTGTTGAGGGGCAAAATCATCTTCTTTCATTGTTATTTCATTCCTTGAAATTCTTTCATATAAAGATCTCATATATTCTTCAGGTAGATCTTTCCCATCGTCTATTCCACGATTGTTTCGAATGAAGTCATCTGGAGACATCTGCATGGAACAACCAAGTTAAAAGGATATTCCACATTCCTTACTGAAAACATTCAATCATGTATGAACAGTTAGTACCTTGTTCTTGACCATAGGATTATGTGCATCAGTGTTGAGCATTATTACCGAGTATGCAAGGACATAAGCAGTATCAGCACTAGTAAAAGCCTTTGGATTGCATTTGCAATAACGCTCAGCAAATTTTTCCATGATCCGATCAATCTTTTGTGCTTCTCCGGGTAACCTAAAGCCTTGCAAAAAGGTCCTAATTGCTTCATCAAAGTCCATATCTTGAAAATCAAATGAATCTACATACAAATGCATAACTTTTAGAGATAACTCTTCCCTCTCTCCTAGATAATCCCCAATCAATGTCTTGTTCAAGCCAGATGCATTTCTAAGAAATGCAGCTATTTCCTCTGGTGAATCACCAACCTTTTTTGCACTGATAAGAAATTCAATTCCTTTCTTAGGCTTTTGGTTAAAAAGATTTATACCTTCCTGCATTGAACAGATACTAAATCAGATCCATAATGCAAAGTTCAGTAATGCATAAAACAGTCTAATGTACCTGAAGTTCAAGTTTGTAAGCCCGCCTCTGTTCCAAGGATGCAGCTTCTGATACCCCATTTGAAGATTCAGAATGAGAATCTGTGCCTTCAGCAGCCTCCTCCCCATTACCATTTGCCACAAAAACATCATTTCCACCTTCATCATTATTCAAACAATCTCTGGACTTTTAGGAGAATGAGGATCTGGTATTCTCAACTGTTTGTTCATCCAATCTCCCATCGACTTCAAAATTGCGACCAGACACTTCATAGCTTCAATTTTCATGTTGACATCCTGAGGGGGTAATAAGGTTGTGGGAACACCAGGTGGAGGGCCTTGAGCAGTTTTCAGCAGGCCATTGACCATCCTGCAATGAATAATAGCGAAAAATATAGATCAGTAGAAAGTAGAACCCTAATATAGCCTACCAACCTGTAAAAGATGAGCTACAATATTTAACATTGAGCCATATGAATTAGTAATTAATCCTTGTTGCTAACTATAATTTATCTGCATACTCCTAGCTGAGAAGAAAACGGAAGAAAGATGTGTAATAAACATCAGATCAGGATTGACAATGCAGTACCTCTCGAAAATGTTCGGTGAGTGGACATCACAATCATAGTTGACAAAAATGTCTACCAAAATCTGAGAATCAACACAGAGCTTTTCCAAAATCGAAGTACTATCATCTTTTGCTGAAAAATTGGTTGGGCAACATTTTCCAGAACTCTTAGGACAATCATCGGAAAGAAGACTCCAATTTCTGCCTTTAATCCTGGTCTGAATCTTGATACTAGGCTCATGAAAATGGAACAAGATAGCTGAAAAACTATCATAAGAGTTGAAGCACTGTTCTTCAGTAATGATAGGCACAGATACTGTTTAATTGCACCTAAAACCTGCACGATGTAATACAAATAAATCAGATCAAAAGATGGTTATAAAGATAATATAAATGACAAAAAGTACCAATGAGTAAATCGGCAGTCTGGAGCCCATGGAAAAATAAGATTGCAGTATGATAAAGAGAATATCTAATAACTGCATAGTATAGAGTATGTAATAGCAATTAATAACTCTTGGTTTACAACAATAGACTGGAACTAAATATGATAACATAATAACATCACAAATTGTATAGTATCAATGAACTGGAAATCTGGCTAGTAGAATGGAGACAGATAAATAGAACAATTCTACCTTCCTCAAATATAACAAGATGTCCTAGAGGTGCTTTGACTAGGTAAAAATAAGGAAAAACTTTAACATAGTGATAACCAATCGGGCCAATAAAAAATAATTGACATAGTAAATTTGCTTACTAGACTTGCTTACTGGACACTATAATCAGAAACTGCAGACTAAAACACGTTAGATTGATAATGGACAAAAAAAAAAACATAGTTCCGTTGGCCCAAAGATCCATCACTCTATTTTTGATGATGATTAACTCATGATTAACTCATGTAGTTATAGTTACTAATGATCTTGTGATATATAAATTTCAGATTTAATCAATATTATAGATTAATGTTTAGCTTCTTCAAAAGACTTGAAGTCAAGTTTTGAAGCTAACACGGGTTGATTCAAGAGCTCAAGCACAAAGGACACATCAAGTACTCAAAGAGGAGTCTAGCTCACTTGAATCATGTTTGAATCAAGTCAAGATGAAAAAGAAGATCAAGAAATAGAAGACTTGAATTTGTAATAAGAGTCTGTAAGTTTAGATTCTTGTAAAGAGTAGTGTAGATTTAATTGCTCAAGCTTACACACAGAACAAAGTTTGATTATGGTTTTCATGATCAAAAGTTTTAAAGTTTTGATTTTATCAAAAGATTGATTTTATGAAAAAAAAAACCTCAAAAACAAGTTTATATCGCTTTATATGTGTATTGAAATTGTCCATACGTATTAAGGTTTCAAAATAGTTTTAATAACTTGTTTTTATGTTTTATACATATTTTGGAAAAACTTATTTTATAGAATTTATAGATATTTATTTAATTTTTAAAAGGGTTTCAAAAATGTTATTTTAATTGTCCAGTGTACCAGGACAATCGACAGCAGAGAGTAGTTGTTGACTGCTAATACTGGTATGCACAAGGCTAAGTGCAACTCAGCTGTTGACAGCCTCCAATAACTGTCGACAGGGAGTTCAACAGAACTGAGCCTGAGCTCGGTCTGTTGACAGCCAAGGATGGCTGTCGACAGCTAGTCTAACAGAGACTGAGTCTGTCTCAGTCTGTCGACAGCCACACTTGACTGTTGACAGGTATTGTGCAATTTTTGAATTATTCGACCATTGGAGACATGCCTGTTGATAAGCATGTGTTAGCTGTCGACAGCCATTCTGTCAACCTGCTAGATTTGCTTCTCAACGGCTATGTTTCTATTGTAAACATTCCAAATTTGTTTCCAACGGCTATTTCATGGTTTTAAAGGTATTTAACATGCTTTTATTGTTGGGATTTGCTGAGAAATGATCTCTAACCTTCTCCTATAAATAGGAGTGATTAGAGAGTATTTAAAACAAGTTTTGAAAAAAATTCAAGTATTTAAGTACTATTCATTTCATATTCTTGTGAGTTTTTCTTGAGTTTTTAACTTCTAATCTTTTCAGTTTTCTCTCACCCACACTTGGAACTTTCAACTCTTATCTATTCTTTAGATTGGGTCTTGTGAGAGTTATGTTTGTGGTCAAGAAGTTGATCACTAGTTGTTTCATTCTTTGTATTGAGGGTTTGGAGGTTGCAGCCTCCATCGAGTATGCAGGCTCGTGTGTTGAAGTTCTTGTGATGACGAGTAAGGAAGCTTGCAAGTGTTACGGCACCGAGTGATCTTGCAGGATCATGCTTAGTGAAAATCCTTCATTGTGATGAATGCAGAGAGGTAGAGCAAGTTGCTCGAACCTCGAAATAAATCTCTCGTGTTTGTGATTGCTCAACTTTCTCTCTCAACTCAACTCTCTATTTATATCTTGCATACGTATTAATTGTGCTCAATCTTATATGCATGATATTATCTCACTCTTATGCTTGTGCTTAATTGCTATTCTTATTTATATTGATATTGTATTATATGATTGCACTCGTTTAAACCAAAAGCAATTATGCACCCCAACTCTTATTTTAAGAGAAATCACAATGAGAAGTTCAAAGCCCTTCACCGGGTATACGGCTTCATTTCTTGATTGTGAGTTTATTGTGTTATTGTGTTGTTAGTTAATATTGTAATTGTTTATAATTCCACATTTGATTAGCACATCACCTATTCATCCCCCCCCCAAGGTGATTTCAATTTCTACTATACATTGTTATTCCATAATAAAGGACTCATGGTTCATGATTACCGTAGGATCAATCTTATACGTCATGCTATTTAGCTTAACTATGGAAAGGTTTAAAATGATATCAAGTATTTTTAAATACCAATTTGGCAACATGACATTGAGAATAGGTGGTCAAACACAACTCAAGTGGCAAAGTAAGAACCAAAACATCATTTCTAGCAACCTATAAACATGTGATAAATTATAAGATTTACCTGATTAGTGGGTGAAGAGCATTATCAAGATATATATTAGAAAACACTAGAGATATGGACAAAGTCGATATGCAACGCAATTACAGTTATACTCCATCACTACAGAGTAATAAAGAATTTCAGGTATGGACAAAGTTTATTGGACAAAATTTTTACAATCATATTATAGACAAAATTTATTCAACCAGAGATTGAGTGCCATGACTTTACAATATTGTTTCAATTAGATTTTGCATATTTTGACTCCAATAAAATTTTATACCAAGTATATGATTTTTCAGGAATATGAGTAGTAACGGTAGCAGCTCAGCAATGAGGTTGCTCAAGACAACAAAAGTAACATGCATACGCATATATTTCTGTCTCCAGCTTCTATAGATAGACACTTGTGATTCATCTTCTATGTTATTTTTATGAAAATTAAATTACATTATTAACTTTAAATAGAAAAGGAGAAGAAAAATAAAGGTCTATTGTTTTCCTCTTGATATTGACAACCAAATAGAAATATCATATTACCAACAAAGAAATAATAAATTATAATACTGAATAGTTTGTTAGATTTTTCTTTTTGGTGCTTAAGACATCTACTGGGAAAAGAAAACCTTTTGCCCCACATCAAGATGCCCTTATATCATTGACTGCAGTAATGCAGCATGAAATGAGATATCTACAACCACCTGATAACTTTCCTATCTAAAATCAATTTGTGTATGTATGAATTAGGGGAGATAGGCCTCCCTCCCCTCTTTCTTCCCCCACTTGTTGGGCAAGGTGGCGGTTGTGAAGGTAATCAGGAAGACAATATTGACGTTACACAAAAATGGCATGTCTTTTTAGTGTAATGGAAGCGTCATATATAGCAATATCCATTTTAATTGATGTTTAATAACTGGGAATGGGTAAATAAAGAAATTGTGTCATTAAATTTTATCCTTCCATGTGACTATTCATGGGATCTGCAAAAGGTAGGATTCACATATAGCCATGTAGTGGGTACTTGAGTGGATCAAAAGTTGCGTATACAAAGTTCTGTTAACATTTTATTTTATTTATTTATTGAGAAGACCAACACTTTTAATCAAACAGCTTAAGCAAATGAGTTTCTAGTAAACTATTTACATCGCTTGATCAATGAGACCATGTCAATACTCATGGGTGCCAGTTTCTTTCTTTTCTCATGGATCCACATGCACATGTGCGCACACAGAAAAGGTTTCTTGCCCCTTGCTTAATCACTAGGTGTTAAGGATAGAAAGAGTTTTCTTTTTGTTAAGCAAGTGTAAGATTAGTTTAGTTAATCAATCTCCAATATTTATAGATGTTACAACAATTTCCATCTGATGTACTGCTATTTTGGCTGATGAGCAGGATAATACGTTAATGCTAAAAACAATGAAATTATTAATGTATAGACTTTACTTAAATGTGAATGATCATGATAATGGATGATTAAGATTCATGAACTGCACAATAGGTCTTAGTAAATTTCAAATTGTTGAATTTGAATACAACAAGAGAAAAAGGGATCTCTAAAAATCTTGCATATTAGATACTCAATAAATGAGACATTACCAGAGGAGAGTAGATAAGGTGGACAATTCTTTGTATGTATTGTCATGTTGTTAATAGAGAGAACCCAATTCCTTTGGGTTAAGTTGTAACCATCCCCCAACTCTTGAAGGTGCAAATATCATTGTCAACCAAGTAGATTCAAAGGCACGAACCGGGTAGAGGCCGACATTTCTGTGCATCAGCTTGCAACAGCCTTTACCAAATAGAGTTTATTATTTGCACGACAATGTGAATGACTATAGTAACAACCATTATTATTTTTTTGTACGATACCATTGGAAAAGAATTCAGGTCCAATTAAGTTTTAGAGTTGAGTGGAAGAACATTTTCCCAGATGTGTGATTGTACATTTTTAATTTAACTGCACATATTAAAAGATCAAAAGTTGTTCATTTGACAAGTTAAATTGAATCGATCTATTAGTGAAGACGCTAATATGCATACAACAAAAATAAATTAACAGTTGTAGCCAGCAATATTACATGAATGCTAGACAAAAGACCTACTTGCAACGCAAAAGTAAGCTGTACCTATCATTCGTTCTGAAGACAGCTCCGGCATTCTCCAGCAGAATTTTGAGCAGCTCCAGAGCCACAATCTTCCCCCTCATCAGTGTCGGATCCGCCATTGCATCCTTGGGCGGCGTCTTCATCGAAAGCTTACAAAGTGCCCGGAAGACCAAGAATGCATCCCGTCTCAGCTTATTCCCAATCTGAACCTCCAAATCATCATCCCTATCCACTACCCCTTCGCCTCCCAGCTCATCCTTCCTCCCTTCCAAAGCAGTCTTGTACATGCTAATCTCCCAATACTTGGCATCCAGCATATCCTTATCCGTCGAATCCAGCAAGTCCGCCGGGTTCGTGTGCTCCACCGCCGTCGTCTCAAACGCCCCATCGTGCGTCCGCTGTGCCGCCGAGGGCGTGACTGGATTCAGTACCACATCAATGTCCCCAATGATCTTGCTAATGAACCCCTGCACGAACTGTGAGTTCACGTCCATGCCCGGCCCAGGCCCGGCCGCCTTGTCCCCCATCGATGGCTCCATTAGCTCTGCCACGACGATGGGTTGGACCGGGACCGTTGACGAGTCCGCCTCCATTCTTCGAAAGACTATGACCAGCATCTGGACGAGCGAGGCCTTGGCGGTGGTCTGGATCACGAGGTTCTTGCTGAGCAAGTACAAATCGTAGCAGGTTCTGACGATCTGGAGGAGGCAGTCGCCATGGATGCGGAGGGAGGTGGAGGTGACGGCGGAGAGGAGGGTCTTGAGGACGAGGAGCTCGACGGCGTCGTCGCCGAGGGCGTGGCACTTGCAGACGGACTCGATGAGCTGGGAGAGGAGGCGTGAGGCGGGGCCCGACGAGGGGTCAGCCTCGCCGCGGAGGAGGTTGTGGGAGATGAGCTTCTGGACGCAGTCGAGGGCGGGATCGGCGATCTTGAGGAATTCGAGGAGCAGGCGGAGATGAGAGGGGTGATGATGGACTCGGAGTCGGCGAGGGAGAGGTCGGTGTCGCCGGAGTCGTGGAGGGGGCCGGGAGGGCGGAGGAGGAGTCCGGGAGTCGGGAAGGGCGTTTTGGGAAGAGGAGGAGGAGTGAGGGGTGTTTTGGGAAGAAGAGAGGCGATCGATGAGGGATTTGCACTGGTGGGAGAGCTTGGAGTGGCCCTTTCGCCATGAGGCGTTCTTGATGATCTTCTCGAAGGCCGGGATCAGGATCTGGTTCAGGCGGGAATCGGCCTCCGGCGAAGCCATTCCCGTCGGCGGGGGAGGGAAGTTTTGGGATCAGATCTGGGGATAGGTCGGGGGCATTCTGGGAATCGCGGGCGGGTGTGATT
Organism: Agave tequilana; assembly: GCA_038442645.1. Taxonomy (NCBI): domain Eukaryota; kingdom Viridiplantae; phylum Streptophyta; class Magnoliopsida; order Asparagales; family Asparagaceae; genus Agave; species Agave tequilana. The sequence goes on along the minus strand of JAVJIF010008998.1, from coordinate 46,551 downwards.
TGGGAAGACTGGATTTTTGTTTCGGATCGACGATGACTGTTCTCGCGGGGGGTCGGTGAGATCTAAGAGTGAGGGAAAGAGTGGGAAGGCCAAGGAGAAGATGTGCTGCAATTTGTTTTTCTTATTTATCTTATTATTAAACAGGATCTTAATTTTATTTTGTCGGATATTATCACATGCATTCAGTAATTAACTCATTTTAAAGAAAGAAAAAAGGGAAAAGGGTCAGCTAATTTCTGTGGAAATGGAATTGGGAAATTATTACACCGCTTGGGGTTAGAGAAAGAGAGAATATAATGACTAACATAAAAATATAGCATTTTTTTAGATACAACTTTCTTTCTTTTAGGTCAACTTCTCTCAAGTGTCGAGGGTAATTAAAATTCAAACAAGTTATCATATATTTTCTTTTTTTCACTTTAATCTTACTCAGAGTTTAAAACTAATAAGTATAGACTTAGGGTCTGTTTGTTTCGTTGCAAAATATCGCAAGTAGTAAGTCGTAAAATGAGAATGGAAAAGTGAACTGTAGCAGAGAAATATATTGTGTTTTACGGTGTTTGGTTGATAAAGTAAAGTGTAAATGGAAAAGTATATTGTGTTTTACGGTGTTTGGTTGATAAAGTAAAAGTGTAAATGATAAAGTATATTGTGTTTTACGGTGTTTGGTTGGTAATGTAAAAATGTAAGTGAAAAGTTGACCACAAAATTAACTGTAGCAGTGATTTAAATATTATAAATACTATTAAATTAAATCTACTATTGCAAATTAAATTGTATTAATAATTGAGATAAAAATTAATAATCTTAATATTTTTTTATAACAATAATATTAGTAAAATATTAGTATAAATAGTAAAATATTACTAAAATATTAAATAAATAAATAATATAAAATTTTAAGAAAATCTAAAGAACATTAATAAAATTTTAAGAATACTAATAAAATATAAATATTAAAAATCTTACAACAATAATAAAATATAGTTATAATATTATAATATTAAAAATACTTGAAAATTATTATAACATAAATTTTATTATAATATTATTGTAATATTATAGAAATATAAAATTAACAAAGTAAAATATAATTATAATTAATAATAAATTATCATTATAGTATTATTATACTGAATTATTATTACAATATTAACATAATAAAATATTAATATAATAATAAATATATTATGATATTAATAAAGTATTTTTTATATTAAAAAATAAATAATTAAATATATAGTAATTTTATATTAAAGTATAATATTGTTATATTAATAAAATATTAACTCTAAATAAAATAATAAAAAATGGAATAAGTATTAATAATAATAAAGTATTAAATTAAAATATTAAATTAAAATATTAAATTAAAATATTAAATTAAATAGTAAAATATTAAATATTAAAAATATTAAAAACAATAAAAAATTAAAGATTAAAAATATAAAATAATTTTTTAATATTTAATATTTTACTATTTTAATTATTTTTGAAGAACTCTGGAGTTATTTAATTATTTTATTTCAAATATAAATATAAAAAATTAAAGATTAAAAATATAAATAAATAATTAAATAATTTAATCAACCCAGTACTCGCAGGATAATCAAAAGAAATATTATCATTAATTACCCATTCACCTTCATCCTCTGAAGGAGTATTACATAGGGGATTATTGAGGCATGGTATAATTGGTTCACCAATCAGAATGGCTGGCATGCCTGTTTCGGATTCTGAATCCGCCTCGTTGCCACTTTCATCATCGCCGGCAACGATTCTTTAATTGCTCCACCGGCCTCTTGGTATAGGAGAGCGTCAGTGAAGTAGTTTTCCACCCCTTTGAATGGTTGCCTCTCAGCAAAGACAGTTCGTACTGTCGTGTCCGTCTTCAACATATTTGAAGCATTGGTGCAGAGTAGAGGGAACGATCCAGTTAGCATGGATCCATGGCCGTCCCAGCAGCAGATTATTGATGTGTCAGCATCAATGACATAGCATGTCACTTCTGACTTCAAGCTCCCGATTCTACAACGGAGTCGAATTTTCCCCAGTGGATGACTGCTTCTGGCGTTAAAACCATATATTGTAGTAGTGGTTGCGGACAACCTGTACAATGGTATGCCGAGGAAGTAGAGAAGCCTTTTGGGGATGATGCTGAGTGCAGACCCCGGATCTACTTGTATTCTCTCGATGCACGTTGAACCGATATATCCGGTGTAGTACATAGGTCGATCGTGCTTGTTGTCTTTGAGAAGCATATCTTCCGCCGTGAATGTAATAGCGGGCACCTTTGATTGTGCATGATGACATTCTGGGTAAGGAGACTGAACGTCGTCGTTAGGGATTTCAGGCATGCATGTCAGAAAGGATTCTGAATTGGCTAGCGCATCCCTGAGTGCTTCTCTTATTTCTTTCGAGAGGCGAAGGAGCTCGTGTATAGTGATACGAGCTGGGATATTGGCCAGCTGAGCCAATATGTCAAACCGAAAGGGCGTATCAAACCCTTGGCCTGGTGGTTTCTTCAACACGTGGTCGAATCGTACCTCCTTAGGCCTCTTTTTTCCCTTGGTTGGGATTGGAGTGGATGCTGGTATTTGTACTGACGTCGTTTGCTGTTGTGTCTCATCAGTAGGCTTTTCATACTGCCTCAAGTATGATTTTCCGAATCGGGTGCCCGTCTGTTGAGGCGCGTCGGCTTGCGCTGCGCAAGCATGCTTTCTCTTTCGGAATCACCGAGGGAAGCCGATGTAAGATTGCCGTCGTCTGACAGGATGGAGATGACATTGCAAGACTTGCCCTTTGAGTTGGGCTGCTTTGGATCCGCTGTACGTCTTGGACGAGGTCTGGATATATCCACGTGACTTCTCCTGTCTCCAATGTTAAGGGAACAAGACCCTTATTGTTTTGAGCTGTAGCTGGAAGATGCTTGACTTCCAACCGTGGTGCAGGGACGGAATAAGTCCCGTCAGGAACTGTGACCTTCGGAGCTTTGCTGAACTCAAGAGTCACCATATTGGCAGTGACTTTCTTCTGCTCCGTCTTCATGTCAGAACCCCGGCATCGACCAGGGCTTGTATTCTGTCCTTGAGGACATAACACTTGTCAGTAGGATGGTGAATCATCCTATGGTAGAGGCAGTATTTAGGGTCATTTGTGCGCCCTATCTCATGGGACGCCGAGCATCTGGCAGCTTCATTTTGTTCCCTTTGTGGAGCAGATGGAATATCGTGACCACCTGATCGTCTTTGAACGAGTACTGCTTTGGAGGGAACTTAGGCTCCTGATTGTTGAAGCCGCTCTTCTTGGCCTTTGACTGCACATCTCCGGATAACTCCACAGACATAGTCTCTTTGCCTTTAGCTTGAGAAGATTGTGGTAGGTCGCTACGCCCTTTGTTGTTCATACCCCACTTGCCTCTAGGGGCGGATGGTTCGAACTTTTTAGCCGACTTCTCGGCTATCTCTGCTTGATCGACCAATTCTTTCCAGGTGTGGGCCTTGACAGCCCCCCATGCGAACTTCGACTTGGTCTAGGAAGTTGTGTCTGCATGTCTGTAAGAGCATGGTAATGGCATCCCTGCTGGGCACATCAAGGATAAGTTTCTGAACCGTTCAATGTAGTCACGGACAGATTCGCCCTTCCTTTGCACAGTGGAGAGGAGTTTGTCCATGGTCACTTCGGTATCATCCTCATAGAAACGAGAAAGGAACCGAGTTTCCAGGTCGATCCAGGAGTTGATAGAGCCCGGGGGAAGACTGCGAAACCAGTCAAATCCACCCCCTTTAAGGTGCCAATGAAAAGCCTAGCCATGATGGCGTCATTGCTTATAACATTACCAGTCTGAGACCGGAAATAGTACATGTGCTGATTTGGCGAGCTCTTTCCATCATAGGTATGCAGCGTTGGTGGTTTGAACTTCGGTGGGTATGGCACCGAATCCCACTCTAGCGGATAAGGACGGACTGCCCCTACCTTCTTTAATTCATCCCTCTGAGCCAGGGATGCGATCTGAGCTTGGAGGCCCTTAAGGACTTCGGCGTCTAAGGAAGAACCCTCCTTGGATTTCTCCGTCTTTGGCTGCTCATTGCTGAAGTGTTCCTCCTCGTCGTGATTACTCCCGGCATCATTGTTGTTCCGATCACTGAGGAGTTGCGCGAGCATCTGTTGAATATTGTCCAGAGCCTCTTGCTGAGTCTTGGAAGTTTGCTCCTGAGCTTCCAAACGTCGACGAAGATCGTCGTAAGCATTATCAGCCATGTTGACCGATGCCCTGTCTGTTCGCACTGAACTGACTGTGGCCGAAGAAGCATACCCACTATCTTCATCTTCTTCGTCCGATGATTGGAGTGATCTCATGGTGTGTGACGAGGCTAGGGCCGTCGAGGAAGAAGGCTGTTCATAATTGTAGGGTATCGCCACCCTAGATCTGGTGTTTCGGAAAACACCTTCCTCATGCACCAAGACTTCGCCTAAGCCTGGGCTGTAATCTGGATCTGGGGACTCTCGTCCTCTTCCGGTCATGTTGACGGATGCAGAGGGTAGATCTCGCGAGATGCTCCTTTTGCGATGTTTCACCGGGGCTTGTACCGTCAGTCGATCAAAACTGATCGTCGGCCTGGAGGCATGGCGGGGATTGATCCCAGCCGGCAATAGACCGAGTGGAGTGTCACCAGCTGACATCCCACTTGTTGACAACGGGGGGAAGAGGTTTGTTTATCTATCAACAATCTCCTCAAATCAGACCCGGTTGGGTCTCTGCAATCGAGCGCAAAGGCTCTTTTGGATCGCACATAGGGCGATGTCCTGCTTCTTTTATCCCTGCAGATGGGATTAGCACTGAATAGTGCTTTGGTTCTAGCTTCGCCATCAGACGCGAACTTAGTGCTTGACGCACTGGAAAGCGGAGCACGCTGTGGTGCTTTACCCGCTATGCTGCTGCGAAGGTAATTAGCCTTAGATGGTACTTTGGCTTCGGCTTTGCGGTCACGAACCCTGCACGTACGCTGTGGTACAGTAGCTTCGCTCATGAGAACGAGGCCGGCGTGAGGCGTTGCTGCTCTTAAATTGGACGACGGTATGATTGCCGTCGTAACTTTGTGATTGGAGCAGACAGGCATCTTGCCTTTTTCTACGCGAGAGAGGCGCAGTTTAGGCGTAGCTATGCCTGAAGCTTCAGTCGGAGACTTCTGTTTAGGCTTCCATACCCGCCTTGGTAGAGGAGACTTAGGTCCGCAAGGAACCTGATTAGCCACACGCGAGGCTGAGGGGTGTTGGCAGAATTCTGCTTCCGGTTTCTGCTTTGAAACCTTGGTCGTGGAAACCCTTCTATGCTTCCGTGCTCGAAGCATTGGGCCACCCCCAGAGAGGACTTCTTCAAATCTTCCTTGATCGAACTGAACCACCAAGTTCTCACAAGTAAAGGAATCAGACTGCGGACGTGCTTCCTTGTTGCGCCAAATAACCGCAGTAGGTTCGTAGAGAACCTTTTCAGTCTCCGCAGAGACTTTCCTTGAGATTTAGCCAGAAAGGCTCTGGCTGCACCGGCTTTTCTGAATTCAGAGTTAGACCCGAAGGTCTGTTCGTCGCATTGCGACACTTGATTCTCGGCAGTGGAGAATTTCTTCCCCAGCGGAGTCGCCATCTTGTTTTCCATTATATTTGCAAAGGGGAAAACTTACAAAAAAAAGGGTTGAGGAGCTAAATTACAAGTATTCTTAAAAGATTACAAGTAGATCTCCTCAGAGATTCTGGAGAAGTGTGCCGATAGGAGTCTGGTCAGCGCGCGACCACTTTGTCCCTTTGACGATGCAAGCGATGAGATTCCCTTCTCGCCTGGTTCGGGGAATCAGAGAACAGAATGTTGGTAGAACCCTCTTGCTGCTTCTCAAAATCGCCTTCAATTAGGAATTCCTTCTCGCCTGGTTCCGGAGATTCCTTGAGAAGAAGGACGATGTTAGGGTATCAACACCCTGGCTAGAGAAGCAATTCTCTAAAAGGTCTCTGAATTCGAGAACGCACGGTGCGTCGTGAAGAAGCCTCTGCTTGTGGAGTCTTCTCTCTCTCTTTGATCGATCGATCTATATCTCCTCCTTGTACCCCTGGCGGGTTATTTATAGGGAGAGCAAGGGTATAATCGTCCCTTGAAGATATGGAAACAGATTGAATCAAATCTGTTTAAATCTGGAAAGTAGCCTTGCTGCGAGGCTAGGATCAGCTTCTGCGAAGCTAGAATTGGCAGGTCGGTGGACCTTCTCGATTTGTTTTGATCCTTTCCATATCGTTGGAGGATTTCCGCTGATCTTCTTACTCGTTTTAGAAGAGTCAAGAGATTGTGGCAATCAACTGCCAAATTTGATCTCTGATTTGATTTAATTAGATTTGATCTGATTGGATCCGATCTCATCCGGAGATTTGATTGGTCAAAGGTTGACCATGGCAGACCAATAGCGGAGCTGTCAGCATTGAGCTCGTAGCGGAGCTGGAGACGGTTTCTGGCGAAGTCCGAAAGAAACCCTTTGGCGGAGCTGGAAGTCCTCTGTGGCAAAGTTTGCGAGTTAGCTTCTTGGCGAGGCTTTGGATGATATTAGCCTCTCAAGCGAGGCTATCCCTTTGGGCTCATGCAATGCTAAGTGTTAGCATCTTAGACCTGCTGAGGTCTGTTTAGAAACAATCCGGGTTCACTGTCTGCTTGCTGGATCAGTGGAGTCCAAGTTGCTTCCTTGTCCCTCGGAGATGGGTAAAAACTGGTCTTCAGCTCGTCTGTCACTTGTCTTTTGAAATGTCAACAAGTTTAGACATTGTTTAGACCAATAAGAATCTTGTCTTTTTTAAGTGTCAACAAGACCCCCTTCAAAGTTTTCAAGAGTCTGCAATGACTCAGACTTTGAAATACTTTGAACTGCTTTGATTGGTGGTGTGTGGAGTATGAATGTCGCCATGATGGTTGAGTTCAGCTTCGCTTTGGATCCTGCTTTGGGATGTAGATTCGCCGAGGAATCATGTAGACTCGCGTCTGGGTAGCTTCGCAGCTAGATAAGTTCGCTCTGGAACATCTGTCGCTTTCCCGAGGCCAACTGCCGTGGGCCAGTTACGAGGAGGATCACCTCTTCTCTCGCGCTGATCGAGGGAGATATTCTCCGATTTGCACGTTTCCAAAGGAAGATATTCCCTTTCTTCAAGGCGCCATAAGTGCCTTTTATGAGGTAGACGTTTTCTCCCTTCGCACGGTTCCAAGGGAAACCGTCCCTTTTCTTAAGGCGTATAAATGCCTTAAATGCGCTCGCGCTTCCACGCTTGAGGCGGGAGTGCTCAGGCCATGGGGCCTATAAATAGGACACTTGAGGTCCTCTGAAGAGAAATATTTTGCCTCTCTTCTCTTGGTTTGAAAGAGATACTCAGATCTCTGAACTAGTGGGAATGCCCACTCTGGTCATTATCCGGCCAAGGACCGGTAAGTCTTGATCATTCAACGACTTCACCGATTTTAGGGAGTTCATCTTCCTTAATTTAGCTTTGCAGCTGCTTCAGGGATTAGCTTCCCTTGTTCTCTATTTAACTGATCTGCAGAGAAGGATTTTGGCATAGCTTCCCAGTGAAGCTACCATTTTTGACTTGATCAAAGGAAGATCACTGCACATTAAGTCCGCTGCACAGCAGAACTTGGGACTTGGTCTCTTCAATAGTTGAGCCAGTCTTGCCATATAGGCGGAGCTAAGACCGTATCCCACGGGGTCAGTCTGGCTAGCCATATAGGCGAGGCTTGGACTTGGCGTTTGCTGAGCCAGCCCATCAGTGCTGTGCAGGCGAGGCTTGTCCTCTGCTTTAGTGAAATTGGATTGCTTTGACCCAAAAGATTCTGATTTGCAGTTTTTTCTGTGCTTAACTGCTAATCTGTTCTGATTTGCCTTGCAGTGGGCTATGCTCGCCGATCTTGTATCTTGATGAAAGAGACCGAAAAATTGCCTTATGCTTCCCCGGTTGAAGCTTTACTTTTAAGCAGGAGGAACAACTTGGGGCGACGGGTGCGTGTCCCAGAGGCTGTTGGCAGCCTTTTATCCGAGGTGATTCGTTCTGAGGTAAGGCTGGCTGCCGCTTTTACCGGAGATGATCCGCTTCAAGATAGTGGGCGTCGCCTGTGGGATCGCCGACATCATTGCCGACTTTCAACTTTGGTGGCCTTTGGGGGCGATCCACTTCGGGAAAACGGGCCTCACACCCGTTAGATCACTGGTATCACTGTCGATTCCCATTATACGTGATCTATCGTGTTGGCGGCGATAGGTTTTTATTGCCAGGCTTCAACAAAAATGGCCTGACAAGATCTGCCATTTTTGTGGAGAATAATGACCGTGTCCTTGCGGCACCACTGATTACAGCCCTGTGCAGGAGGAAGACCTTCTTTGTCCAGTCGGTTTGACTTAGAAGCGAATAAAACCACTTGTATGCCTTTTGCGCGGATGACCTTGTTAAGCAACTGGGTGTGTTGTATGAATCACAACTTTGATGTAATATCAATGTACCCTTCCTTTTAAATCAATGAAAGTTCATCTTCTAATCATCTGATTTTTTTCTTGCTTTCATTGAGAGTTTGGCCATAGCGGGGCTAAACTGTATGCGGAGTTAAGGACATAGTCCTTTCTTTGAGTGATCTTCGCGAGACTAGCATGTCAGTGCCTTTTTAGAGGGCTAAGGTAAGCCTCTCGGCGAAGTCCTTGAAGGATTGTGCGAAGTCCGCACTTTGCTCCAGTGCGAAGTTAACCCTTAGTGGAGTTGAACCAGCGCTTCTCGGGAAGGCGCTTTGGGCGGCGTTTCGAATTAATTCAAAACGGCGGCATACGCCCTTTTCGAGGCCTCGTTTCAGGCGCTGATTGGCCTATAAAAGCCCGATCGGGCTGAGCAGGAAAAGATCTCCTTTTTCAGAGAGATTTCTTGACTTTCCCTCTTCCTCTTCCTTCTTCATTCAGAGAACCTTGAGAACTCTTGCAACTCTTTAATGGCGCCCAAAAGACGAGCGGGAAAAGAAGTGGCGACTTCTGCAGCGGAGGGCCCTCTTCCTCCGGTCATCGAGCGACAGTCACCGGTAAGGGATTTTCCTATCTGATTAGAGACCGTGGTCTCTCTCCTTTGGAGCCGACATTTGGCTATTAGGACGATCGAATATGATCTGTCCTCATTAGGGAACTCGTTTCCTTGAACCTCTCTATTTTCCTTGCACAAGGGAATTAAGAACCGAACAGTTCTTCTTTAGGCTTCCGTACGAAGCCATTGCTCGGGCAGTCTCCATCCTGTTGAGGAACAGGATATAGGTCTGTTCCTTCAGTCATGGCCATGAAGGGTGACTTTTGACCATGATGCCCTCTTGGTGACGTCAGCCCTTAGGGCTATACCACTTCCTGCTTAAGCGAAGTTGGTATTTTGGACGTTCTCTGCAAAATGCAGTTTTATCCGCGAGATCAAGCTTCATCGAAGCTATCGCCTTGCTGGCCTTGCTCGCTGAGCGAGGCTATGCCTTAGTGGATTTTTTTATGCCTTCGTATCCACTTGATTGTTGAACTAATCATAGTTCATTTCTGTCTTTGCAGTGCATTACACTTCCGGTCTCCTGAACAGTCTGTTCGGGCTAACCAGTCGAGCAGATGGTAACATCAGCCTACAATTCCATGGACAGGCTTCTTTGTTCATGAGCGGAGCTCCCTCGTCCGGGATACACTCATCCAAGGCGGTCATCCGCAGACCACACGGAGTATCTTGACCACGGCTCCTCTTGAGATGTTGACCGTCGGACTTACAGAAAACCCGACTTTATGTTCGGGATGCCGCACCCGATCCCGATCGCCAGTTGCAGGCAGGCGAAGGACAATGGATCTTTCAATTGGATGGCGAGAAGTTTTTCCTTCCGTCCACTAAGCGGCACTTTCCTTTGTCTTCTTTCGTGAATGTGACTCAGGCTCGGAAGATGGCGTGGGGCGTGAGCCGAAATGTCGAGTCCGTCCTTGTCGGGAGATTGACGTCTCAATCCGGCTATTCAAGGGCGGGCCCTCCCCATAGCATAATGGGCCTATACCCTGGGAAGGTATCGCGGGAACTTCCAGTGGGAGAGAACCCGGCTGTGGCGCAGACCTTTGGCACCCAGTTCTGCGCAGTTAACGGGAACTACCCTGCCACTGACTTCAGAGCTCCCGGTTGGGTTCATCCTCCTAAGACATGGTGGGCGGACTTGACCAACTATATCCTTGCTCACTTTGAGGAGGACTTGGGGAGGTTAACCTCTATGAGGCCGTCAGGGCGACCTGCTACGGTATTGAGATGAAGGTGGCGTGCTTCTACGCCATCCTTGAGTTGTACTGCCAGGCTTCGGGGACCTTCTTCACCCCGGTTGGCGAGTTGGGCATGGCTTTGCATGAGATGTGGGAAATCTCTGCTCTGCCTTTCGGGTCTCTTCCATACGAAGAGTACTTTTCCTGTGAGGCGGAGTTGGCTATTCTGGAGAAACAGGAGCCTGCTTTGCTCGAGACTTATCGGGAGTTGATGTGCCACTTGCATATTTGTTCCAGCATCCACGGTGGTGGCAAGGGTAGCTCGAAGAGCTTGAAGAGCTGGGGAAGTTACCTGTTCCCAGACATGAAGAATGCTCCTGAGCAGCTCATCGCGGAGTTGCTGATGGCGATATTGTTGAACGGATGGAGATGTGTCTCCAAAGGGATATCGTCGTAACAGAAGACGCTGGTCCCTATGAGAAGGGTGATACCCTTCGGAGCTTTCACCATCAGGCCCGTCGGCCTATGTCTCGAAAGGCGCTGCTGGCCGGTTTCTTAACCGTCTGGTTAAAGAAGTGTGTTGTGCCTTCTTCCTCGGGTGACATCGTCCACCCGAATGTTCTGCTACCCGCCGTTCGCTTGGCCCATGGCCACCGTCTGGGTCTTCTCCCGGCCATGATGTGCTGTATTCAAAGAGGCCTTCGCGCAATAACGGAGGCTTTCTGCAGGCCACCGGCGACGAGGCGTGGGAAGAGTGCTATCCTGCCTTGTGATGGACCCAATCCTAGGGTGGGTCTGCCATACACCTACTTGATGGCGTGGTTCGCCTTACACTGCCCTACTTTAATTGGAGCTGGGGAGGACCCTCCGCAGGTGTTCGAACGGCGCTTCTCCGCCGATTCGAAGGCTGTTCTTGGATGAAACCTACATGGCCGAGGCCCGTAAGTTAGTGCGTCGTCATGACGCTTATAGCCTGTTCCGCTGTTTTCCTCGCATTCGGGGCGCAGGATACAACGAGGAATTCCGAGATGCGGAGTCGGGGCGGTCTCCCATGAGTCGGGGCGTTTTCGAGTGGCTGGTCAGCATCCGGCCCTCGCACTTGCTGTACAGGAGCGGGATACCTGCTACCTGGAACCCTACGTCCCGAGTCGATTTGCCCGCCAGTTCGGGTACGACCAGCTGTATGTGGGCAACCCCATTCGGACCTGGCTTTCATGGGGAGTCTTATTGATGGGGCCCATGCCTGGCGGTTCTTTACTGCGGATGGCACTGGGCGTGGCTACGCACGCCGCTGCAGGATCCCGGCCTCTCGACGACCCTGTGCTTTTGCCAGTGGTACGCGGCTTCCAACTCCACACCTCCTGGATTCAACGCCAACAGTTCGGGTGTGAAGTTAATCTCTCAGCGAATGAAGCGGAAGGCCTCTGAGAAAAAGGAAGGCAAACGGGTTCGTGTCCCTGGTTTAGAGGAGTTCATCGCTGTGGATGACAGCGAGGCTTCTGATGCAGGGAGTCCTCGCTTCGAGGTGGGGGCTGGAGCTGATACTCATGCGGCTGGCTCTGGTGTGGTGGGGACATCTTCCCCACGACGTGCGGGAGAAGTGGAAGAAGAGGATTCTGACGTCCACTTCAAGAGAAGCGGGCAGGTAGCGGATCTCGTAGGAAGTCATTGGCGAAGAAGCCCCGTCGCCAAGCTCCTACGATTGTCGTAGAGGGTTACCCCTCTACAGCGATTCCTCATGCTGCCCCATTAGCAGCTGAACCGTCGGTTGCTGAGCCGACTAGTGGTGAATTCGCTCCAGGTCTGGGTAAGATTAACCTTGTCCATATAATATGCCTTTGGTGTGTTCCAAATAACTCATCCTTTGCTTCTTGTTGCAGGAACCGAGGCGGCTGGAGAGCAAGGGGAACATTATGATCCCCTATTCACTTATGGGGCTGCAGCCGGTTCCCCTGCTCACTCGGAAGAGTCTGGGAGTGGCGCGGCTGATGTTGGTCCTTCAGGCGTTGGGACTTCTAAAGGAAGTCCCGAGGCATCGAGCTCTATCGGGTGTCCACAGGATACTCGGCAAGTGAAAGCGAGCCGGCTATTTGTGTTGATTCTGCCAAAATTTTCCGATGGAGCCTCTGGAGACTGATGTGGCTGGCGAGACGTTTGAGGCGACGTCATCTTATGGTATTGTCGTGACCTCTTGGTTTCTCCTGCATGCGATGTTCCGACTGACCGTAGTCTTGTTACAGGTGTTCGGCCTCAAGATGCATCAGCTTCGAGGGGACCAGGTGATTTCCCTGAAGAGTCAAGGGGTGATATGAGCGCTTCGACCGCGGCGGATGCTGCTGTGTTGGACGCGCTGTATGGCGACCTGCCTTCTTATCAGCCCAAATCAGCTGAAGGACCAGAGGTTGAAGGGGCGGCAGTCCCGGAGGTATCCTCACTCCCAATCACATCAACGAGTGAGGTGCCGACTGTTTTGCCGAGTGCGGCACTGAGGGTGATCGCAAGCCCTACTTCTCCAACCCTGGTGGTTGAGCCTGCTGCTCAAGAGGTGGTTGCCAGTCCTACCTCCGCGGTGGCTGGCGTGCTGGTTTCGATGAGGACTCCGCCGAGATTGCCTTCGGCTAGTCCTGCTGCTGTCAGTTTTCCCGCTGCTTCTTCCGCGACGGTGTCAACTAGGCTGGTAGATTACTCCGAGGTTTCCTCCCTGCCAGAAATGGCTGAGGCCGAGAATGATTACATAGGTGACCTGGTCGATAGCTTTTATAGAAGCTTGGAGCGAACTATCGACCTAGTTTTGAAGGGCTCGCCTGAACCATTCTCAAAGCTGAAGGTGGTCCTCTCCCGTGACATTGAGAGCATTCGGGACTTTGAGGGGTATCATCAGGCTGCTGCTTTAGAACTCCTGGTGGATGAACTTGAGAAGGCTGTAGAGGAGTGGCGCCGTCTCTATCGCTCAGACCCGGCGTCCTTAGCTGATGAGCGGCTCGCCTGTCTTGTTGCCCGAAAGCACGAGGCCCGCTTGCTGCTCAAGAGGCTGCTAAGGCCGTCTCTTCTGATTTGAAATTCTTAGAAATAAGGCAAGCGGAGGTTGGAAGTGCAATTGACGCCTCCACTAGTGCTCTTCTTGGCGCTGAGGATAAGATTGCGAAGGCTGAGGAAATGATCAGGAAAGCAAATCTCCTCTTATCCAAGGCCATACCGGTGCGTCTTGAGGAAACTGCGCGGCTTGAACAGCTCAAAGCTCAGAGTGAGGAGCTTGCGCGGCAGGAGTTTGTCACAGAGGGCAACTTTGGCGGAAGTTGAAGCTCGTCTGGCCCAGGCGGTGGACTTTGATGAGGCTGAGCTGAGGTCACAAGCGCTTGCCCAGGCTGCTGATGACAGGAAGACGAGGCTAAACGCCCTCGGAGAGCGGCTCAGATCGTACAGTGTACGCTTGTAGGTCATTGTATACGTGCCTCCATGTGTCCCCATCTTTTGGAATTAATGGAAATTCTTTCTTTTGTTTTGGCTTCTGTCGAATCTCCAATCTTGTTCTTGCTTGAGGACGTAATCTTTGAGACGTGGCTATCCGTCGGTTCAGAGGTCGCAATGACATAACCGATTAAGACGTTAGCAATCTCGAGGTTAGCCCTTTGCGGGGCTGAAGGGGAGATACTTGCCTTTTGTAAATGTCAGCAAGCGTCGGTGAGTCCTGTCTTTTATAAGTGTCAACAGGCTCAAAGTTGAGACTTAGCTGTCTGCTGGTTCAGAGGTCGCAATGACATAACCGGTTGAGACGCTACTAAGCTCAATGGTAGATGAAACTTGGCTATCTGCCAGTTCAGAGGTCGCAATGACATAACTGGTTGAGAAGCCACCAAGCTTCAAAATAGGTGATACTCGTCTTTTGTAAATGTCAACGAGTATCGAGACCTGCCTTTTGTAAATGTCAACAGGGCTCGGAATTGAGACTTAGCTGTCTGCTGGTTCAGAGGTCGCAATGACATAACCAATTGAGACGCTACTAAGCTCAATGGTAGATGAAACTTGGCTGTCTGCCAGTTCAGAGGTCGCAATGACATAACTGGTTGAGAAGCCACCAAGCTTAAAAATAGGTGATACTCGTCTTTTGTAAATGTCAACGAGTATCGAGACCTGTCTTTTGTAGATGTCAACAGGGCTCGGGGTTGAGACTCGGCTGTCTGCTGGTTCAGAGGTCGCAATGACATAACCGGATGAGACGCCACCAAACTTCAAAAATTGGTGATACCCGCCTTTTGTAAATGTCAACGGGTATCGAGACCTGTCTTTTGTAAATGTCAACAGGGCTCGGAATTGAGACTCGCTGTCTGCTGGTTCGAGGTCGCAATGACATAACCGGATGAGACGCCACCAAGCTTCAAAAATTGGTGATACTCGTCTTTTGTAAATGTAAACGGGTATCGAGACCTGTCTTTTGTAAATGTCAACAGGGCTCGAATTGAGACTCGGCTGTCTGCTGGTTCAGAGGTCGCAATGACATAACCGGATGAGACGCCACCAAGCTTCAAAATTAGTGATACTCGTCTTTTGTAAATGTCAACGAGTATCGAGACCTGTCTTTTGTAAATGTCACAGGGCTCGGAATTGAGACTCAGCTGTCTGCTGGTTCAGAGGTCGCAATGACATAACCGAATGAGACGCCACCAAGCTCAAGGTTGGTGATACTTATCTTTTGTAGATGTCAATAAGTATCGAGTTTGTAGTGGAATTTGGGAGAAGTCTCGTTTTCACGAGGAGAAACGAGGGAATTGTTGTCATAGGTTTAATGTTAACGTAACAGCGAAATATATATGTGGCCTTACCATTCTATGGATGAGAATTGGTAAGTGACTTTGGAGGTCTCGCCCTCACGGGAGAGATGAGGGAACTACTGTCATAGGTTTAATGTTAACATAACAGCGAAGCATATATGTGGCCCTACCATTCTATGGGTGAGAATTGGTAGGTGATTTTGGAGAGGGAATTAAATGGGAATAGGTCCCGTAGGATTTGCTAAAACCCCCAGCTGTCAACGGGTTTGATATGCCTTTACCACTACCGTTTGAGTTGGGCTAGCCATGCTATTCCCCTCAGCATGATGAGTTGTCGAGGACTTATGTTGGGCTTATAGGCCAACATTTTCCTCTATCCTTAATCATTAAAGGATATTGGATTATCAGGTTAATGTCTGCATAACCTTGATTCCCTTTAGGATAACCGGTGCGCGGTCAGGTTCCTGTTGGTTTTCGGCTGTATGACCTCACTTGGAGGAAGAGAAAGGCTCTCTTTGTGTGTACTTTGCACACGAAGGTCTTGATCAGAGGTGTAATGTTACTTGATCATGAGAAGGATCCTTGATTAAGGATAATACTTCTTTAAGAATTTGCCATTGATCGGCATCATGAGTAGGTCGCCATCTGAAGTCACAAGGCGGTATGCTCCGTTTGAATAGACTGTTTCTATTACAAACGGTCCTTCCCATTTAGGCTGAAATTTGCCTTTGTCTTGTGCGTCATAATCATCGGTCGTCTGACGGCTAAAACCAGGTCTCCTTTCTGGAAGACTCTCTGTTTGACCTTCTTATTGAAGGCTTTTGAGATTCGAGCTTGATATAGCTCGATATGCTGCTGAGCTTGTAGTCGCTTCTCGTCCAAAGCTTCGAGCTCTTGAAGGCGTAGGCGATCATTGTCCTCTGATGTAGTTTTAGTAATCAGAGCCACACGCAACGATGGCATTTGGATTTCCAATGGGAGGACTGCTTCGCACCCATATACCAGGGAAAAAGGCGTATTGCCTGTCGGTGTCCGCACCGTGGTTCGGTAGGCCCAAAGACATTCACCGAGCTTTTCATCCCAATCTCTCTTATTCGAGGAGACGAATTTCTTAAGCAGCTTGATGATTGTTTTGTTGAATGCTTCCGCCAAGCCATTGGCGGCAGGATTATAGGCAGTTGAAGCCACATTCTGAATTCGGTATTTATCGCAGAACTGATAGAATACTTGGCTTATGAATTGGGGACCGTTGTCGTGGATGATCCGCCTAGGGACACCAAATCGATGGATGACATGGTGCTTGATAAAGTGAACCATATTAGAGGTTTTGACTTCGGCCATGGTATGGCTTCTGCCCATTTTGAGAAGTAATCGGTTATTGTTAGGATAAACCGGTGACCTCTTATCGAAGAAGGGCTGATTGGCCCTACGACGTCTATTCCCCATGCTTCAAATGGCCATGAAGCAACAGTCGGGTGGAGCAACTCCGAAGGCTGGTGTATGAAATCTGCATGAATCTGACATGCTTTACACCTTCGTGCATATTGGATGGCGTCGGCTATCATGGTTGGCCAAAATATCCAGCCTGTACAACCTGTCTTTGAGCTTTGGACCTGGCTGATGAGCTCCGCAAATGCCGTCATGCGCTTCTTGGAGCGCTTCCTGTGCCTCTGAATTGGAAAGGCAACGGAGGAGAACACCGTCATATGAACGACGGTAAAGTGTCTTCAAAGTCGGATCATAGTAGAAACGGAGAGACCTTCGTCTGACGGACGCCACTTCTTTAGGATCGTCTGGAAGCAAACCGTGCAAAGCATAGTCAATGAGAGGAAAGCGCCAATCTCTCGGCTCAAGGTCCGTGGAGACATTATAGACTTCTCGAGTTCTTAGCATGTGCTTGGAGCATACAAGATGTCGGGTTGCGACTGTGAGGTGATACTCGGTGTCTGCCGGTAAGGCTAGAGTTATTGCTAATGCAGCAATGGCGTCCGCCTTGGTATTTTGAGATCGGGACACGTGCCCGATATAGAAACCTTCAATAGTTAGCCAACTCGAGGGCTGTATGGTAATAAGCACCAAGTCCTCATGGCGGACTTCATATTCGCCTTTAATCTGATTGATGATCAGCTTTGAATCGCCGTAGGCTTCAAGGTAGCGTACCCCCATTCCGTGGGCGAGCTGAAGGCCAATGAGCAGAGCATTATATTCCGCTACATTGTTGGAGCATGATTCTGTCAGAGAAAATGCTCGGAAGAACATGGTTCTGCGGGAGATAAACACAACCCCCACTCCGGCAATAATCCTGCCTTTAGGGCCGATTCGCGATGCTCCATCGAAGAACATCTGCCACACTTCCTCTTCTGAGGTTGCATAAGACTCGAAGACTTCATCAGGGATATCTTCATGAAGGTTTGAATGTTCCGAAACTGGATGAGCAGCCAAGAACTCTGCAAGGGCCTGGCCTTTGACCGCCTTCTAAGGGATGAAGGTCATGTCATATTGAGACAATAAAAGTGCCCACTTAGCCAGTCTTGAATTCATGATCCTGGCTTTGTCATAAAAGACGTAAAGGATTCACCCTGGAGATGACATGTATGGTTTGGCCCGACCAAATAATGTCGTTGTTGGCCCAAAGGCCTATCACCCTAGTTTTGATGATGATCAACTCATGAAGTTATGTTTACTAATGATCTTGTGTTTATTAGTGACAGATTCCTTATCAAGATCTTAGTAGGTGTGGAGCTTCAACAAAGGATAAAATGTCAAGTTGGAAGCTAGCACACGGTCGATTCACGAGCCTATGCATCAAGACCACATCTAGAGATGAGCTCGGTGGATTGCATGTGGACCAAGTCAAGAAGATGAGAAGACTTCAAGGGAAGACTTCAAGAAGATGAAGACTTGTGTCTAGGTATAAGATTTTGTTTTTGTTTTAGTTAAAATGTAAAGATAGAATAGTTGGTGGATTGCTCAAGTCATATCACACACACACTCTTGATAGAATTGTTTTCATGATAAAAATTTCATTTCATAAAAGATTTTCATTGTGACAAAATTCTATTTGGTTCTTGGTATTTCAAGTTTACATATCTTATATCCAAAATCATGCTTAGAGCCTATTGTCAAAAACTAGATATTACATCTTAATCGTGTAGTGGATCATATCCATACACACTATGCTTTAAAGTATATCTTGTTTTTGTATTTGATGAAAATTTGAAAAACATGTTGTTTTAAAAAACAGTTTTTATTATGAGCCAATATTTCCAAGTTACAAAAATAGTCAAATCTTTAATAACATGCCTTGATTTTGTGCAAGCATGTTTCTATATCATAAAACTATTTTTTGTAGAATTTATATGTATTTTTGGGGATTTTATAAAAAGATTTTTATACCAGTTTTCCAGACCAGAACTGGCCTGACAGGCTGGTCCGGTCGACCGGGCGGTCGACCGCACCAAGGTCGGTCGACCCACGGTCGACCGGACGTGCACAGACGTGCACGCCTGTGTGCACTGGAGAACGGTCGACCGTGCCGGTCGACCGCTTCAGAGAGTCTGCTCTCTGGAAATCCCGGTCGACCGCACCGGTCGACCGACAGAGAAGTAATTCTCTGCTCCAGGTGCTCGGTCGACCAGGCCGGTCGACCGGAGGCTCCAACGGTCGGATTTTGACCGTTGGCGGTCGACCGGCCCGGTCGACCGGCAGCACTGACAGATCCCAACGGCTATATTTTTCTGGCCTATAAATTGGGGTTCTTGTCATTGTTTGAAGCTAAGATTTTAGGAGAGCTTTTGTCCAGATTTTCCCATTCCTTTCAGAAAGTTTTCTCCACAAAATTTGTGTGCAAATACTTCCAATCAAAAGGGAAGATTCATCAAGAGAGTGTAAAAGTGATTTCTTGTGTTTTTCACCACAATTCTTTTCCTTGCTTTCTCACAATCACTTGAGCTATCCATTGTCTATTATCCATAGGATTGTGTTGTGAGAGTTTGTAATTGGTGATCAAAGTGTTGTAGATCACCAAAGTTTTCATCTTTGTTCTTTTGAGGAGACGGGCAAGTGTGCTCGTGGTTGTTTAAGGGTTCGGGTGCGAACTCTTGTAGCTAGAGGTGCGGCCTCGACGAGCCGGTGGGCTTGTGGTGTGTAAGGGACTAGAGAGTCCGAGGGATTGTAGGTGTTGCGGCACCAAGGAGAGATCCGGTTGGATCGTGCATAGTGAAAATCCTTCGTGTGTCGAAGGCGGGGATGTAGAGCAAGTGTGCTCGAACCTCGAAACAAACCCTTTGTGTTTGCGATTGCTCACTCTATCTCTCTTTCTCTCTTTGTCTTTTATATCTTGCATTACTTTATAGTCTTTATCTCTTATATGCATGATATACCCTTGTGCTCATAATTGCTATACTTGCTTGGGATTGTTGTTAACACTAGTATTCAACCAGAGAGCCAACGCGGCACCTCAACCCATTCAAGGGAATCTAGAGGAGCTTGTCCAGAGCCTCGCAAGGGGAATTCGGCAACACTCTTGTGTTATACATAAGTGTTTAATTAAAGAAGTTTTATTTGGTCATCTTAGTTTTAATTCCGCATTATTTGTTAATAAGTGACCATTAGATTAGCCATCACCTATTCACCCCCCCTCTAGGTGACTTTACAATTGGTATCAGAGCTAGTGCTCTTGATATTGGGTCTAACAACCTAAGAGTTAAAGATCCTCTTTTAGGCTAATCACAAGATTTGTACACACACAATGGACTTCATGTCACCACCCACCTTTGACATTCTTAACATCCAAATTTGGAAGGTTAAGATGTCTTTGTTCCTCAAAGGACTTGGCCTTAGTATATATCTTGCCACAACTAATAAAGAATATTGCTTAAATGGTAAGAACATTGAGGCTAATGCAAAAGCCCTTCATGCTATTAAGTCAACCCTAAATGATGATTATTTATCTAGGGTTTCTAATGTTGAATCGGCTTTTGTAGCTTGGAACATCATTACCTCCCTTGGCGAAAAGGACCTATACTATACGGGGAGCGATTCAGACGTTGGAAGCGACATCTCCAACGTATGCTATATGGTCCAAGGGGATAACCCCCTTGAGGTAAACTCCGAATCCGATAATGAGGACATGTCATATGATGAGCTCACTTCATTTTGCCAAACAATTCTTGAGAAATATGACATGATTAAAAAGGAAAATAAAAATTTGAAAAAGAAAATTGCTTGCATGCATATAGAACAAGATTCTTTTAAATCTAACATTGCATGTTTAGAAAGGACAACAACAATTGAAAAAGAATTTTGATGCCATGATTAATGAAAAAGATTCATTAGAAAATAAAATGGCATGCTTAGAAAAGAAAACAAAGATTTAAAAAATGAGAATGTTTCCTTGCTTACAATTGAATGATTTATGTGAAGGGAACACTATGAAAAATAAGATTGATTTGGTGGAAAAACAAAAAGAAGTTGTTTTTTAAGAAAATAAATCTTTAAAAAAAAAAATTTGTGAAAAAGAAAAGGAAAATGTTTGTAAAAAGAAAAAGAAAATTGTTCATATATCTCATCATGCTTCTCATGCACACATTGATCAAAATGAGATTAAAAATTTGAAAAATAAAATTGATAATTTGAGCTCTAATTTGAGCTCATGTGCATTCAATCATACTAGATTGGAATCCTTGTTTCAAAAAAACAAGTTCCTCATACTCATGCACATTCACATCATGCATATGCTTATGATGCACATCATGCTCACACTCCCACTCATAAGTATGCTAAGGTGTACACATGTACACATTGTGGCCGCAAAGGCCATTTAGCAAAATTTTGTTATGAAAGGTTAAATGTTCTTATTTTTGATAAAAATAAAAATGCTTGGGTTCCTTACAAGACTACCCCATAGGACCCAAGAAATATGGGTACCAAAATCCCCACCTTATGTATTTGATGTAGGTGAGGAATCTCTCAAAACGTGAGAGATTTGGTGCCTTGATGGTGGGTGCATTTGAACTAAAATGACACATACTTGGAGCACCGCTATCAAGGAATTTTGGTGGGTCAACCACCATGCTAGGAGCTTTGGAGTTGGTAACGATTTCTAAACTCCTATTTCATTTATGCACATGCTTTTAATTTCATGTAGCATGTTCATATTTTTTTTTGGTGCTTCATGTGGCATTTACATGCTTAAATGTAGAATGTGTCAAAACTTGCATTTATACATATATGAATAGTGACTACAATTGACTCATACATATTTGAACTTCATGCTCATTTGTATCCACTATATGCATGTGTATAGGCTAGTTTTGATGATTCGGTCATTTATACTTGTTATGCCTATCTTTGATCTTACTTCATGTATATGTGTGTTTAATTCAAATCTAATAAATATACATGTATACCCTTGAGTCATTTGCCTTCATGCAATATATATTGGACTCTTTTCATATTTGGGATATGTATGCATATTGTTAGAATTGGATAAATCATACATATACCATGAAGATTAGTATTTTAAATAAATAATAAAAAAAATGATTTTTCATGTTTTTGATTTGTATTAAAGATTAAAACATGTGTAAAACAAAATGTGATTTATGATCTTTTTGAGCTTGAATGACTATTTCATAAGAATGCTATTTGCATGATCTTTTGAACACTCATCTTTATGATACAAAATATTTTGAGCTTTATAGACCATGAGTGATTAAATCTTTATGTATTTAACAATGTTTTATGAAAAATATATGATTTGTTTTAAGATGAAAAATAAGATTTTCATGAGATTCATGCTTCACTTTCTATTTTCATGAAAATACCATTTACATAACCTTTGAACACTCATCTTTTATGATAGATAATTTTTGAGCTTTATGGACTATGAGTGCTTAAACTTGTATGTATTTAGTATAATTCATGAATAACATTCATGATTTCTTTTTGAAGGATCTTTAACTAGTTTTTCAAAAATTATTTATAACTAGTTATTTATTCTTCAAATTTGGTAGTGCTTACATAACTATCTTTTAAACCTACCAATTTTTGGTTATGAGTATATACATGATTTACAGTGTTAATTTACAATTGGTATATTACTCACATTTTGGTTCCTATATATGTATGCCCTAATTTTCAAATTGGTCTTATCTATTCACATACATATATATGATTTCCATGTGCTTGCTTTACAATTGATTTACATTCTTAAAGCACAAAAGTTTATGCGAAGTTAAGTTAACACCTTATATTAACTATGCATAAGCTTATGAAAAATAAAGATTTTATTTTAGATTTTTCATTTGGTATCTATATGCTTCAACTTCAAATTTGCTATATAATTACAATTGATATCAATATGTTTGAAACAATAACAGATTTTGCAATGATAACTTGATATCACACATCTTCAAGTGCTATTTTCTATTGGTATCAAAATTACAAATTATGATTGGTTCAAAATTTGTTTTATTGAGAAAAGTTCAAAATTTTGTTTTGATAAAAAAAATTAAAAATGTTTTGTTTTGTATTTCCTATATGCAAGGAGAGCTTAACATCTCTCTTACATATAGATTCATGTTGAGTATATTATAAATTGAGGAGCTTGACATCTCTTCTTTATATGATATACGTGTGTAGGGGGAGCTTCACATCTCCTTCTATGCATTACATAGTTGTGTTGTGTGAATTAGGGCTTCACATCCTTCTTTCATGCAATACACATTGTAGGGAAGCTAACTTAACGTCTTCCTCTTTATGAATTTATATAGCATATAAATCTTTATCGATTACTTTGTATTACCCCTTCTTGATCTTTTTGTTTTTAACAAAAGGGGGAGAAAAATTTGTTTTTGATTTGCTTTTACTTTTAACCCTTTGTTGATGATTGACAAAAAGGGGAGAAGTATTTGTGATATATGCATGATTTCCTTACTTAAGGGGGAGAAGTATTTGTCTTCCTTACTTAAGGTTGTATAAGATTTGTATTTATGCATATATATTTTGGTTTGCAAATAATAGGAGAAAAAGATTTGTTTTTGTGTTATCTCCATTCATTTGCATACATGTCATGTGCTTCATTGTCATATCTTTATCATTTATTTGATATGCATGAGTTAAGGGGGAGCTTCTTTGAAGCTTTACTTTAATCCATGCATATATAACTTCATGAGTTTTGTCATCATCAAAAAGGGAGATTGTTGGCCCAAGGCCTATCACCCTAGTTTTGATGATGATCAACTCATGAAGTTATGTTTACTAATAATCTTGTGTTTAATTAGTGACAGATTCCTTATCAAGATCTTAGTAGGTGTGGAGCTTCAACAAAGGATAAAATGTCAAGTTGGAAGCTAGCACCGGTCGATTCACGAGCCTATGCATCAAGACCACATCTAGAGATGAGCTCGGTGGATTGCATGTGGACCAAGTCAAGAAGATGAGAAGACTTCAAGGGAAGACTTCAAGAAGATGAAGACTTGTGTCTAGGTATAAGATTTTGTTTTTGTTTTAGTTAAAATGTAAAGGATAGAATAGTTGGTGGATTGCTCAAGTCATATCACACACACACTCTTGATAGAATTGTTTTCATGATAAAAATTTCATTTCATAAAAGATTTTCATTGTGACAAAATTCTATTTGGTTCTTGTATTTCAATTTACATATCTTATATCCAAACCATGCTTAGAGCCTATTGTCAAAACTAGATATTACATCTTAATCGTGTAGTGGATCATATCCATACACACTATGCTTTAAAGTATATCTTGTTTTTGTATTTGATGAAAATTGGAAACATGTTGTTTTAGAAAATAGTTTTTATTATGAGCCAATATTTCCAAGTTACAAAAATAGTCAAATCTTTAATAACATGCCTTGATTTTGTTGCAAGCATGTTTCTATATCATAACTATTTTTTGTAGAATTTATATGTATTTTTGGGGATTTTATAAAAAGATTTTTATACCAGTTTCCAGACCAGAACTGGCCTGACAGGCTGGTCCGGTCGACCGGGCGGTCGACCGCACCAAGGGTCGGTCGACCCACGGTCGACCGGACGTGCACAGACGTGCACGCCTGTGTGCACTGGAGAACGGTCGACCGTGCCGGTCGACCGCTTCAGAGAGTCTGCTCTCTGGAAATCCCGGTCGACCGCACCGGTCGACCGACAGAGAAGTAATTCTCTGCTCCAGGTGCTCAGTCGACCAGGCCGGTCGACCGGAGGCTCCAACGGTCGGATTTTGACCGTTGGCGGTCGACCGGCCCGGTCGACGGCAGCACTGACAGATCCAACGGCTATATTTTTTCTGGCCTATAAATTGGGGGTTCTTGTCATTGTTTGAAGCTAAGATTTTAGGAGAGCTTTTGTCCAGATTTTCCTTCCTTTCAGAAAGTTTTCTCCACAAAATTTGTGTGCAAATACTTCCAATCAAAAGGGAAGATTCATCAAGAGAGTGTAAAAGTGATTTCTTGTGTTTTTCACCATAATTCTTTTCCTTGCTTTCTCACAATCACTTGAGCTATCCATTGTCTATTATCCATAGGATTGTGTTGTGAGAGTTTGTAATTGGTGATCAAAGTGTTGTAGATCACCAAAGTTTTCATCTTTGTTCTTTTGAGGAGACGGGCAAGTGTGCTCGTGGTTGTTTAAGGGTTCGGGTGCGAACTCTTGTAGCTAGAGGTGCGGCCTCGACGAGCCGGTGGGCTTGTGGTGTGTAAGGGACTAGAGAGTCCGAGGGATTGTAGGTGTTGCGGCACCAAGGAGAGATCCGTTGGATCGTGCATAGTGGAAATCCTTCGTGTGTCGAAGGCGGGGATGTAGAGCAAGTGTGCTCGAACCTCGAAACAAACCCTTTGTGTTTGCGATTGCTCACTCTATCTCTCTTTCTCTCTTTGTCTTTTATATCTTGCATTACTTTATAGTCTTTATCTCTTATATGCATGATATACCCTTGTGCTCATAATTGCTATACTTGCTTGGGATTGTTGTTAACACTAGTATTCAACCAAAGAGCCAACGCGGCACCTCAACCCATTTCAGGGGAATCTAGAGGAGCTTGTCCAGAGCCTCGCAAGGGGAATTCGGCAACACTCTTGTGTTATACATAAGTGTTTAATTAAAAGAAGTTTTATTTGGTCATCTTAGTTTTAATTCCGCATTATTTGTTAATGTGACCATTAGATTAGCCATCACCTATTCACCCCCTCTAGGTGACTTTACAGTCGTGTCTTCTGAATAGCGAAGACGAGAGCTAAACACTCTTTCTCGATAGGATTGTAGCGAGATTCGGCTCCTATGAGAGTTCTGCTCAGATAATAAATGGCCTGCTCGTGGCCATTGTCATCCTTTTGAGCGAGGAGGGCACCGAGGGAGTAGTCCAGAGCTTTTACATAAAGCAAGAATGGTTTCCCTTATGTAGGGGCCACTAAGACTGGAGGTTTTGTGAGGTACCTCTTGATGTCTTCATAAGCTTCCTGGCAAGCTTGATCCCATACGAAGAAAGCACCCTTTTTCATGAGTCGGGTGAACGGTTGACAGCGGCCTGAGAGATTTGCAATGAATCTTCTGATATAAACCAGCCTGCCTTGCAAGCCTCTGAGCTCTTTGAGATTCCTCGGTGGATGCATGCTCTGAATGGCTTTGACTTTGTCTGGGTCAAGATGAATCCCTTTTGATGTGACAATAACCCAAGGAACTTGCCACTTGACACTTCCAAGAAGGATTTTGTCGGGTTCATTTTCAGTTGATGAGCCCGCATTATGTCGAACATCGTTCTCAGGTCGCGAAGATGTTCATTCTTGTTGCGGCTTTTGACGGCAATGTCTCAACATAGCACTCCACCGTTTTTCGGAGATGATCGCGGAAGATTGTACTCATTGCCCGCTGATAGGTTGCTCCGGCGTTCTTCAGTCCGAAGGGCATTACAGTGTAGCAGTATAACCCCCAATGGTGTTCGGAACGAAGTATGCTTCTCGTCGTCTGGATACATCTTAATCTGGTTGTATTCTGAAAAGCCGTCCATGAAAGACATCCTTTCGAACCCACATGTGTTGTCGATCATGACGTCGGTGATGGGCAGCGGAAATTCATCCTTGGGACAGGCCGTATTGAGATCACGGTAGTCGATGCAGATCCGTATTTTTCCGTTCTTCTTGAGGACGGGGACGATGTTAGCTACCCAATCTGGATGTTGTTCCTCCCGGATGAAGCCACATGCAATGAGCTTGTGAACTTCGGCTTCAATAGCTTTCATGATGTTCGGGCGAAACCGACGTTGTTGCTGCTTGACTGGCTTGACGTCAGGTTTGATGTTCAGACAATGCATGGCGACTTGCGGATCAAGTCCGGGCATGTCTTCGTAGCTCCATGCGAAGACGTCTATATACTCTTTTACGAGTATTATCAATTCTTCCCTTTCTGTAAGTGATAGGCTTTCACTTATAAAGATGGGCTTAGGGTGGTCTTGACTACCTAAGTTGACCTCATCACCTTATCTTCAGTAGGTGGCTCGCGCAGCTCGAACCGCTTTTCCCATTGGATGTTTAATTGCTGGGCCCACGTTTCTTCATCGGTAGCCTCCGCAGGTTCCAACTGACTGCTCGACGTCATATTAACAGTGAGGTCTTTGAACATTCCTCCTATACTGATATCGGAGTCCCACTCGGAGGATGAAGCCGAATGTGATGGGATTGGCCCGTCGTCTTTGACTTGAACTGTTACTGATGATGTGGGCGTGACGTAACCCAACCCCCTGCGTGTACTATCATAGTAGTTTGCAGGCTTCCCTTTAGGCACAAGGTTCTGCATCAAACCGCGCCTTCCTTTTTCGAAATCAGGCCTGCTCCATGCTTCAAGTCGTACCCCATTTTCTTCATAATGTGGCGTACTGGCCGCGCATAATGGAAGAACTGTGGGGCGTCTGAGTCTGAGCTCGAATCTGCAGTTGTGGGTCCCCGTGGCTGGGTTCTACGAAGATTATCAGCGACTGACCTTGTTTGGACGGAGGGATCACCAGTGTGGCCCCCTCTATAGTTTCCACAGATGTGCTGGCTACACTTGGCTCATGTACGGGCACATGCAGAGAGCCATCCGTAATGGATTTAATCAACCCAGTACTCGCAGGATAATCAAAAGAAATATTATCATTAATTACCCATTCACCTTCATCCTCTGAAGAAGTATTACATAGGGGATTATTGAGGCATGCTATATTGGTTCACCAATCAGATGGCTGGCATGCCTGTTTCGGATTCTGAATCCGCCTCGTTGCCACTTTCATCATCGTCCGGCAACGATTCTTTAATTGCTCCACCGGCCTCTTGGTATAGGAGAGCGTCAGTGAAGTAGTTTTCCACCCCTTTGAATGGTTGCCTCTCAGTAAAGACAGTTCGTACTGTCGTGTCGTCTTCAACATATTTGAAGCATTGGTGCAGAGTAGAGGGAACGATCCAGTTAGCATGGATCCATGGCGTCCCAGCAGCAGATTATATGATGTGTCAGCATCAATGACATAGCATGTCACTTCTGACTTCAAGCTCCCGATTCTGCAACGGAGTCGAATTTTCCCCAGTGGATGACTGCTTCCGGCGTTAAACCGTATATTGTAGTAGTGGTTGCGGACAACCTGTACAATGATATGCGAGAAAGTAGAGAAGCCTTTTGGGGATGATGCTGAGTGCAGACCCCGGATCGACTTGTATTCTCTCGATGCACGTTGAACCGATATATCCGGTGTAGTACAGAGGTCGATCGTGCTTGTTGTCTTTGAGAAGCATATCTTCCGCCGTGAATGTAATAGCGGGCACCTTTGATTGTGCATGATGACATTCTGGGCAAGGAGACTGAACGTCATCGTTAGGGATTTCAGGCATGCATGTCAGAAAGGATTCTGAATTGGCTAGCGCATCCCTGAGTGCTTCTCTTGTTTCTTCGAGAGGTGAAGGAGCTCGTGTATAGTGATACGAGCTGGGATATTGGCCAGCTGAGCCAATATGTCAAACCGAAAGGGCGTATCAAACCCTTGGCCTGGTGGTTTCTTCAACACGTGGTCGAATCGTACCTCCTTAGGCCTCTCTTTTCCCTTGGTTGGGATTGGAGTGGATGCTGGTATTTGTACTGACGTCGTTTGCTGTTGTTGTTCTCGTCAGTAGGCTTTTCATACTGCCTCAAGTATGATTTTCCGGATCGGGTGCCCGTCTGTTGAGGCGCGTCGGCTTGCGCTGCGCAAGCATGCTTTTCTCCTTCGGAATCACTGAGGGAAGCCGATGTAAGATTGCCGTCGTCTGGCAGGATGTAGATGACATTGCAAGACTTGCCCTTTGAGTTGGGCTGCTTTGGATCCCTGTACGTCTTGGACGAGATCTGGATGTATCCACATGACTTCTCCTATCTCCAATGTTAAGGGAACAAGACCCTTATTGTTTTGAGCTGTAGCTGGAAGATGCTTGACTTCCAACCGTGGTGCAGGGACGGAATAAGTCCCGTCAGGAACTGTGACCTTCGGAGCTTTGCTGAACTCAAGAGTCACCATATTGGCAGTGACTTTCTTCTGCTCCGTCTTCAATGTCAGAACCCCGCATCGACCAGGGCTTGTATTCTGTCCTTGAGGACATAACACTTGTCAGTAGGATGGTGAATCATCCTATGGTAGAGGCAGTATTTAGGGTCATTTGTGCGCCCTATCTCATTGGGACGCCGAGCATCTGGCAGCTTCATTTTGTTCCCTTTGTGGAGCAGATGAATATCGTGACCACCTGATCGTCTTTGAACGAGTACTGCTTTGGAGGGAACTTAGGCTCCTGATTGTTGAAGCCGCTCTTCTTGGCCTTTGACTGCACATCTCCGGATAACTCCACAGACATAGTCTCTTTGTCTTTAGCTTGAGAAGATTGCGGTAGGTCGCACGTACGCTCCACTTTGTTGTTCATACCCCACTTGCCTCTAGGGGCGGATGGTTCGAACTTTTTAGCCGACTTCTCGGCTATCTCTGCTTGTTCGACCAATTCTTTCCAGGTGTGGGCCTTGACAGCCCCCATGCGAACTTCGACTTGGTCTAGGAAGTTGTGTCTGCATGTCTGTAAGAGCATGGGTAATGGCATCCCTGCTGGGCACATCAAGGATAAGTTTCTGACCGTTCAATGTAGTCACGGACAGATTCGCCCTTCCTTTGCACAGTGGAGAGGAGTTTGTCCATGGTCACTTCGGTATCATCCTCATAGAAACGAGAAAGGAACCGAGTTTCCAGGTCGATCCAGGAGTTGATAGAGCCCGGGGGAAGATTGCGAAACCAGTCAAATGCCACCCCCTTTAAGGTGCAATGAAAGCCAAAGCCATGATGGCGTCATTGCTTATAACATTACCAGTCTGAGACCGAAAATAGTACATGTGCTGATTTGGCGAGCTCTTTCCATCATAGGTATGCAGCGTTGGTGGTTTGAACTTCGGTGGGTATGGCACCGAATCCCACTCTAGCGGATAAGGACGGACTGCCCTACCTTCTTTAATTCATCCCTCTGAGCCAGGGATGCGATCTGAGCTTGGAGGCCCTTAAGGACTTCGGCGTCTAAGGAAGAACCCTCCTTGGATTTCTCCGTCTTTGGCTGCTCATTGCTGAAGTGTTCCTCCTCGTCGTGATTGCTCCCGGCATCATTGTTGTTCCGGTCACTGAGGAGTTGCGCGAGCATCTGTTGAATATTGTCCAGAGCCTCTTGCTGAGTCTTGGAAGTTTGCTCCTGAGCTTCCAAACGTCGACGAAGATCGTCGTTAGCATTATCAGCCATGTTGACCGATGCCCTGTCTGTTCGCACTGAACTGACTGTGGCCGAAGAAGCATACCCACTATCTTCATCTTCTTCGTCCGATGATTGGAGTGATCTCCTGGGCTGTGACGAGGCTAGGGCCGTCGAGGAAGAAGGCTGTTCATAATTGTAGGGTATCGCCACCCTAGATCTGGTGTTTCAGAAAACACCTTCCTCATGCACCAAGACTTCGCCTAAGCCTGGGCTGTAATCTGGATCTGGGGACTCTCGTCCTCTTCCGGTCATGTTGACGGATGCAGAGGGTAGATCTCGCGAGATGCTCCTTTTGCGATGTTTCACCGGGGCTTGTACCGTCAGTCGATCAAAACTGATCGTCGCCTGGAGGCGTGGCGGGGATTGATCCCAGCCGGCAATGGACCGAGTGGAGTGTCACCAGCTGACATCCCACTTGTTTGACAACGGGGGGAAGAGGTTTGTTTATCTATCAACAATCTCCTCAAATCAGACCCGGTTGGGTCTCTGCAATCGAGCGCAAAGGCTCTTTTGGATCGCACATAGGGCGATGTCCTGCTTCTTTTATCCCTGCAGATGGGATTAGCACTGAATAGTGCTTTGGTTCTAGCTTCCCCCCATCGACGCGAACTTAGTGCTTGACGCACTGGAAAGCGGAGCACACTGTGGTGCTTTACCCGCTATGCTGCTGCGAAGGTAATTAGCCTTAGATGGTACTTTGGCTTCGGCTTTGCGGTCACGAACCCTGCACGTACGCTGTGGTACAGTAGCTTCGCTCATGAGAACGAGGCCGCGTGAGGCGTTGCTGCTCTTAAATGGACGACGGTATGATTGCCGTCGTAACTTTGTGATTGGAGCAGACAGGCATCTTGCCTTTTTCTTCGTGAGAGAGCGCAGTTTAGGCGTAGCTATGCCTGAAGCTTCGGTCGGAGACTTCTGTTTAGGCTTCCATACCCGCCTTGGCAGAGGAGACTTAGGTCCGCAAGGAACCTGATTAGCCACACGCGAGGCTGAGGGGTTTGGCAGAATTCTGCTTCCGGTTTCTGCTTTGAAACCTTGGTCGTGGAAACCCTTCTATGCTTCCGTGCTCGAAGCATTGGGCCACCCCCAGAGAGGACTTCTTCAAATCTTCCTTGATCGAACTGAACCACCAAGTTCTCACAAGTAAAGGAATCAGACTGCGGACGTGCTTCCTTGTTGCGCCAAATAACCGCAGTGGTTCGTAGAGAACCTTTTCAGTCTCCAAGAGAGACTTTCCTTGAAGATTTAGCCAGAAAGGCTCTGGCTGCACCGGCTTTTCTGAATTCAGAGTTAGACCCGAAGGTCTGTTCGTTGCATTGCGACACTTGATTCTCGACAGTGGAGAATTTCTTCCCCAGCGGAGTCGCCATCTTGTTTTCCATTATATTTGCAAAGGGAAAAACTTACAAAAAAAAAGGTTGAGGAGCTAAATTATAAGTATTCTTAAAAGATTACAAGTAGATCTCCTCAGAGATTCTGGAGAAGTGTGTCGATAGGAGTCTGGTCAGCGCGCGACCACTTTGTCCCTTTGACGATGCGAGCGATGAGATTCCCTTCTCGCCTGGTTCGGGAATCAGAGAACAGAAGGTTGGTAGAACCCTCTTGCTGCTTCTCAAAATCGCCTTCAATTAGGAATTCCTTCTCGCCTGGTTCCGGAGATTCCTTGAGAAGAAGGACGATGTTAGGGTATCAACACCCTGGCTAGAGAAAGCAATTCTCTAAAAGGTCTCTGAATTCGAGAACGCACGGTGCGTCGTGAAGAAGCCTCTGCTTGTGGAGTCTTCTCTCTCTCTTTGATCGATCGATCTATATCTCCTCCTTGTACCCCTGGCGGGTTATTTATAGGGAGAGCAAGGTATAATCGTCCCTTGAAGATATGAAAATAGATTGAATCAAATCTGTTTAAATCTGGAAAGTAGCCTTGCTGCGAGGCTAGGATCAGCTTCTGCGAAGCTAGAATTGGCAGGTCGGTGGACCTTCTCGATTTGTTTTGATCCTTTCCATATCGTTGGAGGATTTCCGCTGATCTTCTTACTCGTTTTAGAAGAGTCAAGAGATTGTGGCAATCAACTGCCAAATTTGATCTCTGATTTGATTTATTAGATTTGATCTGATTGGATCCGATCTCATCCGGAGATTTGATTGGTCAAAGGTTGATAATGGCAGACCAATAGCGGAGCTGTCAGCATTGAGCTCATAGCGGAGCTGGAGACGGTTTCTGGCGAAGTCCGAAAGAAACCCTTTGGCGGAGCTGGAAGTCCTCTGTGGCAAAGTTTGCGAGTTAGCTTCTTGGCGAGGCTTTGGATGATATTAGCCTCTCAAGCGAGGCTATCCCTTTGGGCTCATGCAATGCTAAGTGCTAGCATTTTAGACCTGCTGAGGTCTGTTTAGAAACAATCCGGGTTCACTGTCTGCTTGCTGGATCAGTGGAGTCCAAGTTGCTTCCTTATCCCTCGGAGATGGGTAAAAGGTTTTTCAACTCGTCTGTCACTTGTCTTTTGTAAATGTCAACAAGTTTAGACATTGTTTAGACCAATAGAATCTTGTCTTTTTTAAGTGTCAACAGAGACAATGGATCAAACGCAAACACAATGATATTTTCGAGGTTCGAGCCCCTAGCTATACTCCCCGCCTTCACCGAGAAGGATTTCTAATCCACTATACTCCCACCGAGGGAACCTCCACCGAGGAGGATTTGTTACAACACTAGGAGTACTGAACTCCTCTCTCTCAAACACCGCCTCACAACCGAGGGGTAGGCCCGTAGCCAACAACAACCAACACCTCTACCGAAGAGGGTACAACCAAACTCCACCTCTCACTAGAGGGAGCAAACCAATCACCCGATTAACCTCTACCAAAGAGGGATACAACAAGAGCAAGGGTGTTTACAACTTGGAGGCTTAGCAACCTCAAACAATCTCTCTTTTTCCACAAAACAAAAGATCCTATAGAGTAGGATAGATGATAGCTCAAGTGTGGAAAAACTAGAGTTTGGAAAACAGAAATTCAAAGAAAAACACTGGGAAAACTCTTTGTAAATGATAGAATTGAAGAACAAAACAAAATCTCCCAAATTTCTATTTTCTTTGATTTTTCAAAAACTCTAAAACAATAAAGATTGATCTTTTGAAGCTCTAAACACTTTTGAAAACTTGTTTTAAACACCAGAGAATATAGAAATTTTTACTCTTAAAAATCTTAGCCAAAATCCCAAAGAAATGGGGTTTATATAGGCCAAACAGAAAACTAGCCGTTAGGCTGATCTGTCAGCCTGACAGGCTTGGCGGTCGACCGCCAACGGTCATATTTATGACCGTTGGGCAAACCCGTTTGACCGCCCGGTCGACCGCCCAGATACAGAGAGCAGACTCTCTTCTCCGGTCGACCGGTCCGTTCGACCGCCCAGATACAGAGAGCAAGGCTCTCTGGTCCGGTCGACCGCCCGGTCGACGGGCCTGTGTCTGCCAGACGTGCACAAGTCTGTGCACGTCGGTCGACCGCAACGGTCGACCGCCCATGGTGCGGTCGACCGTCCGGTCGACCGACCTGGCCTGTCAGCCACAGTCTGGGTCAGAAACTGGGTCAGAAAAACAGTTAAAAAATATTCTTAAAAATACTTTTATCTCTTCTAAAAATCCCAAAAATAGTTTTAACATTTTAGATTGAAACACAAACTTGTGATAAAAATTTCAAGACATATATCAACATATAAAATTATTTTTGTGTCTTGCAATTTTATCAAAACCAAAACTTGTATTTTTCAATACATGAATAGGATAGTCAAAATAAGTTTGTATAAAAAGTTTAAGCATGCATGTATAGAAAGAATACATCTACTATACATTTAAACCATGTAAACTTGTTTTGATCTATTATCCATGAAAACCAAAATCCAAAACATGAAACGTGTGTGTATGTGTTGTGCCTTGAGCATATCAACTATACTAAGCTTTACAAATGGATCTAAACACACTAAACTATGGATACCTAAGTCTTCTTGACGATCTTCATCTTCAAGGCGACTCGATCCACAAACGCCGTGATCCAACGAGCATGGCTATGAATGATCTTGACGCTCGGGCTCGGGAATCACCAAGTGAAGGCTTCCAAACTCCTCTTTATGAAGCAATCACCAACTAATATCTTGCTTAATGATCTGTAACTAAAATTACAAGATTATTAGTAAACATAACTACATGAGTTAATCATCATCAAAACTAGAGAGGAAGGCATCCGGGCCAACATAATCTGCTGGACCAGCCTTCTGCCGGTCGACCGCGGTCGACCGATCCAGAAGTCGGTCGATCGCTCCGGTCGACCGATGTGCACAGAGGTGCACAGGTTGGGCCGGTCGACCGCACGGTCGACCGCCAGAGAGCTTCTGCTCTCTAGAAATGGCCCGGTCGACCGGGCGGTCGCCGCTGGGCCATTGCCCAGTTGGCGGTCGACCGGCCGGTCGACCGACCTTCCCAACGGTCGAAAAATTGACCGTTGGCGGTCGACCGTCAGCAGTCAGAACTGCTGAGTTAGCTTCCAACGGGCAGATTTTGGAGCCTATAAAATGGGGCTCCCTTGGACTATTTTATACATGATTTCAAGTGAGTTTTCAAGCTAGTTTTTGATACATCTTTTAGTGTTTATCTCCACTTGTTTAAAAGCCAAAATTGCCACATCAAAAGGAGAGATTTTCAAGAGTGTTTTGTAAAAGAGTTTTCTTGAGTTTTTCACCACAAATCAATCCTTATTTTTCTCACACATACTTGAGCTATCCATTGCTATATCAATCCTAATAGGAGAGTTGTTATGAGAGTGATTTTAGGTGATCAAAGTGTTTAGATCACCAAGTGTTTCATCTTTGTATTTGAGGAGGCGGACTTGCGGGTGCGCGGTGTTTCGAGTTCTTGTGGGAGCTCGGTGTAAAGGTGTGCCTCGGCAAGCTAGTGTGTTTGCGGTGTGTTTGTTCTCACGGGAGCAAGTTGGGGGGGGGGGGGGGGCTAGTGAGTCCAAGAGTTCTAGTGTGAACACCTTGTAGGTGTTGCGGCACCGAGTGATCGGTGAGATCGTTTTTAGTGGAAATCCTTCATAGTGTTGAAGGCGGGGACATGGAGCAAGGGTCCTCGAACCTCGAAACAAATCTCCCGTGTTTGCGATTGCTCTCTCTATCTCTCACTTGTTTTTATGTCTTGCATGCTTATATTGCTTTCATCTTTATATGCTTGGTATATATTTGTGCTTAAATTGATATATGCTTGGGGATTGTTTGCTCACACTTGTATTCAACCAAGAGAGCCAAAGCGGCACCTCAACTCTTATCTAGAGGAATCTTGAGGAGATAGTCCAGAGCCCTTCACGGGAATTCGGCTACACTCTTTGGTTATACCTTGTGCGTTGTGCATAATAGTTTTTAGTTTGCATAATTTGTTTTTATTCGGCATTAATTCACCATTAGATTAGCTAGTCACCTATTCACCTCCCCCCTCTAGGTGATTTCACCCTCATCGTCACCATCCTTGCCTTTGTAGGAAGGCGATCCTCGTCGTCGCGCTAGCAGCAATAGCAGTCGCCAAGCAGTAGGATTGCTCATCGTCGCTGTTGCTGCCGGCGGCCTCGTCGTCAGGCTCCTCGACGGTGGCCTCATCATCGCCGCCTATGTTCGACATCATCGTCGCCTTAGAAGAGGAGAGGGGAGAGAGTAGCGAGAGAGGAGAGAAAAAATGAAAAAAAAATTAAATTTAAATATATATATAATTTTGCTTTGTCCAGAGTTGGCAATTCCGAACGAGCTCAAAAAAAATTTTTTTTTTAAAAAAATTATTTGTTAGGGGTTGCCAACCCCAAATGAACATAACCCGAAAAAATAAATATCTTTCGTTCAAGGTTGCAAATCCCGGAGGAATAAATGCATACCAAAAAAAAATATGTTCGTCCATGGTTAGTAACCCTGGACGAACCCAAAAATGACTACAAGCGCGATGCTAGCGGAGCAAACCGCCCCGTCTCCGACATGGCATGTCAAATGCCAGTTTTTGGAATTAATTTGGAGTGAGGTTAATTTTCTGTTGAGGGTCTTTTTGAAGGGGAAAAAAACTTATAAGTTCTTCATTTCTTGGTAATTATCACATGTCAATGTCATGTTTATCTTCCTCATCTCCTGCATGCTCTGGATCACAAGCGTTCTCTCATTAAATAAATTTCTTTGAAGGCTTTTTTTCTAGCCAAATAGGGTGATGGCACCAAATTTTAAGAATATATTGCTTTCCATATTGCCCTTAGTGACTGAAATTCTGGACGACGTATACAAGGTCCAGATTGTTACTGTGGTTGTGTACGCATATATACGTTTGAGTATGGCATAAAGTTCTCCTCTCAATACTGTTGAGACAATTCATCTCACTAAAAGCCACTTCCCACTATATAGCGATTTTCTTCATGTTCCTGCAAGTATCAAAATTAATTAGCAAGATTGTGATCCAAGGTACAACATTCAACCTCTTGAGTTATCCGCTCTAATGAGCTAAACTCATCACACGGATATTAGCGCACAGAAAAATGATTAAGCATACATTAAAAAATTACAAAGAATGTCATTATTTTTTTTATTTTTTTTGAACACTTTATATCAGAGAATAGTCTAAAATGGCCCTCCTTCTTCCTTCACCTCCTCCTTCCCCGGCGATTGCCGACATTCCCCCTCTCCCCCCCACGCCGGCGACCTCCCCAGCCTCGCCCTCCTCCCTCATAATCCAAAATAAATCAACCTCAGAAACTTTCAATTAAAGAGTATGGAAATCTAATTGGACTCCTGAGATCACTCACACAATCATGGCCATTATCACCATTTGGGATCTTCATACTGGTCTTGTGAAGGAGACCATACAACTTCAATGCATGCAACTCTGACCTCAAATCCTCAGGTCCCAACTCCTCTTGCAATAAACCTACCACAAGTCTAATTCTTTAAATTTTTCTACACAAAAAATCTTCCACGAAAAGGGGGGAAAAGGGAATTCAACAGAGGTGAGAGAGAATGAGGGCGAGGCTGGGGAGGAAGAGGCGGAAGCGTATTTTGAGAATATTTTAAAAAAATTGTATGTGCCTAAATTAATTTTCTGAGTGCACTAATCTGACGTGTGTCTTAATCAATTCTCTGTGTGCCAATAGTCGTGCCTTCCACCAAACTACACAAATATCACAAAACCTTTTGTACTGCAACTACAGTATCAACCAGAGCGCAAAAACTGATTCTATTACAAACGGAAACATTTCAACACAAACTGAATGCAGGTACAGAGAAATACTACCAGAAACAATCATTACAAATCATTGTCCTCTACATCCCAAGGAAAGAAGTCAATAAACGCATCCCACTCTTGGGAGAAAAATACCTCGATCAGTTGCAAATCCAAGACCTAACTTTGACATCACGGCAGCTTTACCCAACGAAATGTGTTGAAAAAATGAGCAGATGATCGGAAGTGCAGCATTGATAGGCACGGGCATCAAATTGGACACGAGTTTTCCCTCAGTGCTTCTACCTGTAGCTCATGGCAATTTCTTTGTTGGCCTGAAAGGGATAGAAAACATACCAAGAATAGTGAGATAATTACAAAATATACAGTAAGCAGGAAGAAGCAAGGATAAAAGCTTACATTTTTTGCCAGCTCACTGGCTTTTTCATCGTCAAAACCTAGGGTCGCCAATATCTTGTGCCCGGCTGACTCTTTCTCGGACCATATACCAAGAAGCATATGGGTTTGGTTACTTCTCCATCTTCACCTACATTTGAATATAACATAGTTAAGAAGTCAGTTAAGATCAGAAAATGCTGTAGGTGACGGAGATCATCCGCTATCAAGCAAGAATTCTGACATAAAATCATGCACTAGTAACAGAGAATATAGACTTTAGTAGGAACAGACCAAAGAGAAATGGACATGACTAAAGTTTGTTATGGTCAGCATGAGTATGATGCAACTGTCAGCAAAAAGATCAAGCTCCTTCAAAATCGTATGGTGTTTGCTAATGCCAAGTGCCAACCTTCCATAAATAATAACTATTAAGATTTACAGGACCATGGTTGGTCTCCGCATTGTTAAATCGGCTTGTGACTCAGGCGTCACCAGACAGCATTGATGCTTTGGAGGTTAAAAGTAAAAAGTGGAAATGTTCACTCTCTTTCTGAATGAGCAAGGCGGATTCCTCCCACCCTCTCCCCTAAATCGGGGAGAAAAACCCTCTTAATATGTTAGTTGTTTCCTCTCAAACTTGTGACCAATCCTATCACAGATTCACAGGCTGCTTCTACTACCCCTTAAAAATTCCTCCACAGGTAATTAGGCAAGTGAGGATAAGGAATTTCAGTTCCAGGGCAGCTTCAGAAGACACTCTCAAGCCTGCCAAGCCACCATTAGGTTCAGATTTCCAACAGCTTCCATGAACTGTATAATCATTACCATTATAATTCCAGGAACTGAAGGCTGTAATGGTAAACCGGTTTACCAACAGCTTCAGAGGAATATCACCGATGAGCAGCTTCTGGATAGAAGAAAATTTAAACAGTGTCCTTGTTTTTAAAGCAGATGTTGCTGCTATGTAGCACAGACACTCTTATTATGGAGCCGTGTTGTGTCCGTCACGCGTGTTGGGCACATGTGTCATATGTATTTTTAAGAATTTGTCACGTGCTATCTTGTCGTGTCCATATTAATGTGGCCTTGTTGTGCAACATAGGCTGGCTGCCAATTCAGAGATTGTAGAAGATCAGGAATGAAGATTACAGAAAACCTTTAGATGTAGAATCTTTAGCACTTGTACTATACGGACATAATTGCACTAGCTTCCCTACTGTTGAAGTGAGCAAGTTCATGAGACGAGTCAAGCCCTAGCTACTTTTCCTTCCCCCCTAC
The DNA here is from genome assembly GCA_038442645.1 of Agave tequilana. Taxonomy (NCBI): domain Eukaryota; kingdom Viridiplantae; phylum Streptophyta; class Magnoliopsida; order Asparagales; family Asparagaceae; genus Agave; species Agave tequilana. The sequence goes on along the minus strand of JAVJIF010008998.1, from coordinate 7,820 downwards.
AGGTCATTCCTATATAAAGGCCTAAGGTATGAGTTTTTCTTCATGCTTAAGTTTGAATTGAATGGTTTGGTGAATTTGAATTATGGATGGATTTTCCCTTAGCAAACATGTTATCTTTTTCTTTTTGGTTAAATAGCTAGTTCTATATCTCTTATCCCTTTCAAATGCTTTTCTCCAATGTCTTGTGCTGACTGACTTTGCACGCAAGGATATTCTCCTCTTTATTGAATCATCATGTACATCGTTGGTGTTTCTTTACTTTCATACTCGGAGGATAATATCAATGTCATCTGTAAGGGTGTAAACGAGCCGAACTCGAGTGAGCTGATTTTGTTTGAGTTTAGCTCATTTATTAATCGAGCAACTTACAAGCAAGCTAATTCAATAATGAGTCAAACAAGAAACGTTCGCGAACAGTTTGTTTATTTGATAATTTTGGAATTAAGCCTTTAACATTAGCATCAAGAGTTTTTAACCGCCTCTATATGACAGAAGAGATGCTTATAATTCAAAATATGTTTTGCATTTCTCTCTTATATTTACTTATATAATAATCAGATGTTTAATGGGTGTAACTACAATTTATGCAAAAATATTTGTTAAGTATTGTGATGGAGATTTTTCGATAGATTAATCGAACGGTCAATTTCGAACCACGGGGGAGTTAGGGTTGTCTCGTTTATAGGTTGACCATAAAGATTTCTGCATAAAAAACAAACAAAGACAAGAGATTTTACGTGAAAACCCAAATTGAGAAAAATCACGTGGAGAAGGGAAAGAAAATTAACTAGTTTGCAAAGGTTATAGTGAACTTGTAGATCAATCTTCTGTTTACAATCTTTCTGGGCTAGATCGACCTGGATCCCTTTTCTTCTAGCTCTCAGCGTATAAATACCCTGAGAGCCATAACTAATAGTGTGGGTCGTGCGGCTCTCCATAACCACATGATTTGCACGTTGCGATTCTCTTGTAATTGCCCAAATATCGTGCTTGATTGTTGTAATTGACATGCAGAAATATCCGCTTCCGTCTGTAACGACCTGCACTAGATTGGAGGCATTATAGCGTTTAAAACGTGAGAGTGATCTGGTAGTGTGATTGACACCACAGATCGCGAAATCCCGCTGCTGAGTTGTATCCAGTAGTGAAAGTGGAAGACTTCATAGTGGGCCCGCGTTATGGAGATTGGGACTCCCGACCCGCAAAGTGTTTTCGCCAAAGATTTACATATGGATGAACGATTCCGGCTGAAGTGATCTCGGGGAGGCACTCGGGCTTTATCCTTGGGCCTGGCTGAAGTGGTCTCGGGAAGGTGCTCGAGCTTTCTCCTCAAGCCAGGTTGAAGTGGTCTTGGGAAGGTGCTCGACTCGCTGTTTCGCTCAGGACGATCCTGATGAAGTCAGACACGTGTCGCGATCCTGATGAAGATCAGAATCCGACCACTACAGATATCCCCTCCGCCGCCTCCTTTTCTGAGACTCAAATAGAGGAGGAGGGCGGACTAATCCATCTTCGCATGATCTTTCTCTGAGAAGTCGTAGCATTATTTGTACTTCATGAGGGAGCAGTCGAGGTGTCTTTGGGATTAGACTGGACGCATCGTGGCTGGTGGACAACTGGCAATTTAATGAATGAGACTCTGGTGTCATAATAAATGTGATCGTGTGGCAAAGGCGGTTGATATCTGCCTGATTCGATATGCCGTAAATTACGGGATACGACCCAACTTCTCTGGGATGGTTGAGAATTTGAATAGAAGACGATCTGATTTCTTCATTTATAAATAGGGCCGATCCCTGGAAAAAAATCTGCCCATCTTCTCAAGAATTCCTTGCCCCCAAACTTCTTGTTCTGATAGATAGTAATGTTGTTCTTCTTCATCCGATGGAGGAAGGAGAGGGAGAAAGATGGATATGGTCAAGATAGTTGGCGCAAATACATCGGTCTTCGCGATGATCTTGTATCAAAAACATCAGTTTTCGTGACAAGATCATGCTGCCAGGGAAGGTAGGGATGGCTCTTGCTTTGACTTGATTTGCTCGTTTGATCTCTGATTGGGCCAAATCAACTCTTAACTTGGTGCTCTGAGATCTTCTTTTCCTGATAGCGACTGAGGTAGGAACGAGGGATGTCCTGGGCGGTAGCGGAGATGGACTTGATCCATCGCCGTTTTTCATGACCGATCGTCTTCACTCCAGGCTGGATCTTGTCGCTCTCATCCTGGAAACTTTTTTCTTAAGGCGAGGCGCGAGGAGGCATGGTGGGATGCCACCGATGAAGCATTCCTCCTTCTGGAGTTCTGACTTCTTTAGAATGAAGGGCCAGTGGTGTGATATCATCACTCTCTTGTATGTCCTATGGGGTCCATCTGGCTTTCTTCTTGGAGGCGTGTTCTGGCCGGAGAGGAGAAAGTTCATCTGGAGGATTTTCTATTTTTGTGTAGGAATATCCCCGAGCTCCCTCCGATATCTGTGGAAAGTGGCTTGAACAATAGGGTCGCGTCCATGTGAAGCGTTCTCCGATAGGCAGATCTTTGTTTGCTTCAGCATCAAGAATTTATTCAGTAGGTTTGGACAAACATGAGCAATTTATTTGTTTCTTTTCAAAAAAGCAAACACAAACGGGTGATAGATCTTATATTACTCTTATTAGATTTAACCAAATGTGTATTTGAATGGATGTAATTGAAAATTTATAATAGAAGCGTTAATGAAAATGTTGTTTGGATCTTTCCTGGTTTGTTTTACCATTATTTTCGTCTGGAATTGGATATCTCCTTGGAGCGTTTGCTTTGATTCCAAGATGTTTAGTACTGGCATATGGATGTCCCGAAACGTCAAGTGCTGGTTTGGTGAGTGGTTCCCGAGTGGGTGTTACTCCCACAATGGTACCTGTAAATTTGTATCCTCTGAGTGGGGAAAATCCCAGTTGCAGAATTGAGCATCTGAGAGGGAGTAATCCCTACAACGGAGTCAGGTTGGCATTTGCTTCTGAGCGGAAGAAATCCCACATCGGAGTGTCTTGAATGGCCGTAGAGGAGCCTGTGTTGCCGTCTCCGAGTGGGAAAAATCCCATCTCGGGGCGTACAAATCAAATATTAGAAGTAATAGGGTGCACACACAAGCATACAATGAGACATTAAATAAAATGTTAGATACAATATGGGTAAATTTGATTGTATGAGCTTAGCTTATGGATTCACGAGATTAATATGTCGATGTAATAATCCAGACAAGGAAACCCTCATAAATATACCTTACATCTCTTAGAGCCATTAACCGAGCAAATACAACCCGAGTTACCCCACACTGCCAAATCATCAAGCACATTCAAAACTGAAATCATATCTGAAGCTTTTCATTTTAGGAAGAGCAATTGGATTTATAACCATACGGGACTGGTACGTTAAACGGGTAATCCAAAGAAGAAAACCCTCATAAATATGCCTTGTGTCGCGCATAATCATAATCCTATTGGACCTGCAAAAGTTGGTATGAAGTGGAGGTATCACCCACCGACAGATTGGATGTGTCTGTTCCGGATAGGGGCCCCTTATCTGGTGTGACGATCCAGTACTTCCAACGTGGGAGTAAACCCATCAATGAAGTTGTCCTCTCGTGTGAGGGATATTCCATCAACGAAGCTGTCTCTCGAGTGGGGAACGGAGTTGTCTCTTGAGTGAGGGAAATCCCATCATCGAAATATGAAAGGAACCCGACAAAAGAAAACTATCAGGAGTTCATCCGCATGTGGGTTCAGATGAGGGGAGCCTGTAGGCTAGTGTATGTATTCCGAGTGGGGCAATCCCATCAGCAGAACATCAGAAGGAAAATCTTAGAGGGGCAAATTTCTACAGCAAAGTGAGGGATTTCGAGTGGGGGCAATCCTACAACGGAGGGTTTCGGCTCCCGTAGGACGACCTAGAAAAGCTTGCAAGCAAGTCTGCATTGACACTTCCGAGTGAGAGAAATTCCATCAGCGGAGTGTACAGACCGATCCCTCGAGTGTGGGAAATCCCACAACAAAGGGATCGCATCGAGTGGGGGAAATCCCATCAGCGGGGCGTGTAGATGGATGATATTGTAACCGCCTCTGATTGGGAGAAATCCCATCAGCGCAGGGTTCTCGCGATCGCCTCCAGTAGGGGAAATCCCATCAGCGGGGCGTGTAGACGGATGGATGTTATAACCGCCTCCAAGTAGGAGAAATCCCATCAGCAGGGGTTCCCACGGCCGCCTCCGAATGGGGAAATCCCATCAGCGGAGCGTGTGGACGGATGGATGTACTGCAAATGTTAAGAGCATAGAATAATATTTTATTCAAAAAATACAATACATAAATTAGGATGGAAAGAAAATACGCTCTGTATGTCTGAAATTTGGGCAGTCAGTCAATCGCCTTGTACCAGGTGATCAGGTTTCTGCTCTCGATGAGGTTGAATGTTTGGCTAACTGAAAATTGCTTCGGAAGTGAGGATGTACTTTTTGAGGAAGCTCTAATGAACGAGTTCTTCCAGGTACCTTCGGAAGAACCAGCAGTGGACGATTTGGTGCCCTTTGCAATCGTGGTGGGAGCAGTATTCCTCTGACCCGAGAAGTGAGGGATTGTCTGGATAAGTTTCGGGCGTCTGACTCATGACTGATCTTTGATGGTGTTGAAGACTTCATTGATTGGCAGCTTCAGCAGAGTAAAGCGTTTCATCGATCTGTAACTTCAGAGTGGACTTAATGGGTGGATCGAAAGCGCTTGCTTCTTGTAAACAGGTTGCCCCCGATGTCAGTCTTGAGCGTGATCGAGAGTTTCATGAGTGGATTTCAACTTTCCTCCACCATCACTAGGTTTCACGGAGTGATTGGAGGAGACCTTTATCGCCTCTTTTAACTAGATGTAACGCTGAGCTCGGGAAAGGACCTCGCTCATCTTGCCAACGTTGTGCTTTAGCAGGTGCTTGTACATGGGGTGAGTGACTTGCAGTCCGCTAATGAATGCGAGTGTCGAGACCTCTTCAACACAGTTAGAGACTTGGTTAGATGGCTCTTGAAGAAGTTGATATATGACTTGAAGCTGTCTCTCTACCTCATTTTGACGGAGAGGTGGTGGTGGCTGTTTCTCTTGCTTCTTGGCGAGAGGCATACTGGTTGAGGAATGTCTCGGTTACCTTCGAAAAGTTATGGAGAGAGCGTGATGGCAAGGAGTAGAACCAATCTGAGGTCGCGCCTTTCAGGCTGGAAAGAAAGGAGAGGCACATGACTGAATCGTTACGGGAGTAGATTACCATCTTGTCACGGAAGTGTCGGATGTGTTGAACTGGATCACTCGCTCCGGAGTAGTAGTCGAAAGTGGGAGTCATGAATTTCCTCGAGAATTCACACTCCTAGATATCCTTGAAGAGACGAGAATCGTGACTGTAGGTAGTTGGAATTGAGTGGTAAGGTAGCTTGGCCTCCACGATCTGTTTTTGGACCAGCTCGTCGAAGGCATAGAGATCGGGAGACCTGTTGCTCTCGGTGTTTCCTTCAGTTTGTGTAAAGTTGTTTTGAAGGGTTGTGCCTTGGGTCCGGAGCTGTTAGTTGAGCAGCCTCAATTCTTCTTCCCGGATGATGTCTTCGAGGTCGAGAGTCATCTACTCCCGCTCACGATCAGATTGCAATTATTGTTCCTTCATTTGCTCTCTCATCTCATGGAGCATCTGAAGGTGTTGGTCTCAATGTTTAAAATAACGATAACGTAACAATAACGTTTTTCCTTTGTTATGTTAATATAGGTTATAACGAAACGCATAACGTAGGTTACACAATTTAATATTTTTTAATAAAAATAAATATATATACTATATTTAAGAATTTTTATAAACAAGGAAATAATTTAAAAAAATAAAAAATATCAAACAATATAAAACACATTTAACAAGTCTCACAACAATTTTTAGCAAGCATCAGGAACTAAGATGCTCCGATATCATGAGCTTCCTCGTCAATTGAAGAGAGATCGAAGAGAGATCAACAATGAATTCCTCGTTAATTGAAGAGTCGTACGGTTCTTTGATTTTTTTGGAGCGTTACGCTGGCGAGTTCCTCGTCAATTGAAGAGAGATCAAAGAGAAAAACTGGGGCTCTTCAATGCTCGCCGATGAGAGAGATACAATTAAAGAGGAACTACATAGAGGAAGAACCGCACGAGAGGGTCATTGTCGCTGTCGCCGTCTACAGCAGAGAGAGGATGCACTGTGGTGCTTCGATGCTTTACTCGTTGTCGCCAATTTAGGGTTTCATGTCAATTTGACGTGTGGAGAGATTACTTCGCTGTTTTATATTTAGCAACCCGTGTAAGTAACGTGAGTTACGAACCTTACGTTATTTTTGTAACGTAACGTTCGTAACGCTCCAAAAAACGCTCGTTACTGGGAACTACGTTTTTTTGTTAGTGTTATATAACGGCCGTGTGCCGTTATGTTCTGTAACGAGTTACATAACGAGTTTTTTAAAACATTGGTTGGTCTTCTCATTGCTGCGATAGTTGGACATCGACGGAAGGCTCTTGCGATGAGGAGCTGATGTCCTCAGTATGTGGTTGATTGTTAGTTGAAGGAGGGACCCGTGCTCCTAGTGATTGCGATGGCCTTCTCTTTGGATGTCGCATCTTTGACGATTCACTTTCATGGGGCCATCGTTGATCTGAAAAAGATTTTTTGAGGAAGGTTAGAAGGGAGAGATTTTGAGTGTAGGGACTCAGCTCTCAGAAAGCACCAATTTATGGTGGAGATTTTCTGATACGATTAATCAAACGGTCAATTTCGTACCATGGGGAGTTAGGGTGTCTCGCTTATAGGTTGACCACAAATATTTCAGCACAGAAAGTAAGCAAAGACAAAGGTTTTACGTGAAATTTAAATTGAAAAAACATACAGGGAGAAGAGAGAATTCACTAAATTTGCAAAGGTCACAGTAAACTTGTAGATCTATCTTTCTATTTACAATCTTTTTAGGCTATATCAGCCTGGATCCCTTTTTTCCATCTCTCAACATATAAATACCCTAAGAGTCATAACTGATAATGCGGATCGTGCGGATCTCCATAACCACATGATTTACACATGATTCTCTCTATAACTACTCAGATTACCGCGCTTGGTTGTTGTGATTGACAGGCAGAAATATTTGCCTCCATCTGTAATGACATGCACTGGATTGAAGGCATTATAGCGTTTAAAACGTGAAAGTGATCTGCAATGTGATTGACTCCACAGATTGCGGAATCTCGTTGCTGAGTTATATCCAGTAAGGACAGTGAAAGACTTCGTAGTGCGCCTGCGTTGTGAGGATCAAGACTCTCGACCCGCAAAGTGCTTTCGCCAAAGTTCTACAACTGAATAATGACTCGGGCTGAAGTGATCTCGAGGAGGCACTCGGGGTTTCTCCTGGGGCCTAGCTGAAGTGGTCCTCGTAAGGTGCACGGGCTTGTTTCACTCAGAACGATCCTGATGAAGTGAGACACATGCCAGATCCTGATGAAGATCAGAATCTAACCACTACAAGTATATTTAAAATCAAATATCGAGTTTATTCGAATCAAACACAGCGAGCAACCTTAGTTTGAGTTCGGCTCATTTATGAATTTGAGCGAGCTAAGATCAAACTAAATACCGAGTCGAACACGAATTGTTTGCGAATAGCGCGCTCATTTGACAGCCCTAGTCATATGGTCAGTATCGGATGATTCGGAATCCATTTTTAGCAATAGATGAATGATTGTCATGTCATTGTATATCTTGTCATGCATGTGAATGATTCAATCCATAAGGAAATTTGATATTGCTGGCG